>CM035786.1:17615575-17883075 GCA_020466265.1 Siphamia tubifer
GCGGGAGTAACGGACACATCAGATCTGAACAGTTCTCCTTCTGTGGAGCCGCCGGTGTGGTTCATACTGTCCAGGAAACTCCGAGAGTCTGTTAAAAAAATAATGAAGGCAAACACTGTAAATCCTCTTTTACTACACGTTCTCATATTTTAACAAAATAACCAGGTGTACTGTAAAAATTCCTGGGATATGAGTCTGTTCCATAAACTGTAATGACTACCTCTTTAAATACTAAGGCCTGTTGTTGGTGTTTGTTTTCGTTGTGACCATATCTTTTTTTGGATTATAGAGCCATCAGGTTATAGCAGTAAAAAGGAAACACACCTGTCATTTTTATGTGATCTGTACTTATGCAAGGAATTAGACGTCTCCACTTTTCAGCTCCGTGAAACAAAATGATGGTTTTATATTTATTTAACGTTAAGACTTTGTGCCTTTAATTCAGTGCTTCTCAAATCCGATCCTCGTGGCCCAGTGTCCTGCGTGTTTTACATATCTCCCTTTCCTTTAAATTTTTTTTAAATAAAAACTCATTAAAAATGTAAAACTAAATAATTAAAAAATAGTTTAAAAAGTCGTTTTTAAATAAAAAATTTTTTTTTAAAATACATGAATTAAATTTTAAAATCATTAAAAAATATATTATTTTTCTAAATAAAAAATTAAACATTTTTACAAATATATATATATATATATATATATATATATATATATATATATATATATATATATATATATATATATATATATATATATATATATATATATATATATATTTATTGAAAATTTAACAAAAAAATAATCAAGAAGTTTTAAATATAAAAAAATTGAGAATAAATTGAGTTTAAAAAATATATGAAGACAATATATCTGAAGAGCTGATCAATAATTGAACTAGATGTGATAGAAGAGGGAAATAACTAAAACATGCAGGACAGTGGGCCACAAGGACCAGATATGAGAACTACTGCTTTAATTATACTTGATGGTATATTATTAGTATAAGTATTATCATACTCAAATGATAATATATTTTAATAGTCATCAGTGGATCAGTAAATTGTTGGAACTCTGCTCTAAAGTACAATCCAGATTCAACATCTTTTAGTGTTATTTGTCTTTCATTACACTTGTAAACACAGAGCTTTGCCTTAAATGTAACAGAAACCTAGACTTTTCCTTTAGTGCACATGTGTCAAACATAAGGCCCGGGGGCCAAATGCGGCCCACCAAAGGGTCCAATCTGGCCCCTGGGATGAATGTGTGAAATGCAAAAATTACACTGAAGATGTTAATAATTAAAGAAGTTCAAGTCAAATTAGGACCAATACAATCGAAAATGTAAAGTAAAATACTATCATAATAACCTAGAAATAATGGAAACCTTTCTATTCTAGTGTAAAATCAAGTACAAAAAAGACTTGCCTTTTACAAAAGAAATTTGAATAACCTAAAATATTTGTGGAATTTGACTAATATTCAACCTGTTACTAAATGTTGTGTATATTTGTAGATGTACTGAGATCTGTAAGTTGTGATGCACATGTGTAAATGATAAACTAAAGCATAATATCATCAACATTGCGCTTATTTTTCTTAAGAATTTACAGGTTGTTCATATTTGTTCATGTTATGTTCACGTACATTTTGTATATATAAACAGTTTTATTGTAGAATTTATCCTTTTTTTCACTGAAAACCAGAAATTTTGGCGTTGACATTATTTTATAAATTTTTATCCTATTATTTAAATTATTTTACTGGTGCGGCCCACTTTATACCATATTAGGCTGAGTCTGGCCCCTGAACTAAAATGAGTTTGACACCCCTGCTTTAGTACATCATGTAAAATGAACTTTCCAACTGTAAACACCTCATGCTACAGTTACGATTTGGCTCATTGTGTGTTCAAGATGTGCATAAAAAGCAGTAATTAAAAGTGTAAGAGTGAAACCAAGAGGTGTGATGGTGGTGGTGGTGTGTGTGTGTGTGTGTGTGTGTGTGTGTGTGTGTGTGTGTGTGTGTGGGGGCGGGGGGGGGTAACGATGGCCAAACATCCGAACATGACATCCTGACATTCTGACAACACAGTGTGTCATTCAGCAAACATGAGGGCAGGCCTCCTCAGGCCACAGACAGGCCTGTGAAGTACGATGACTCACTGCGAAGAGTCAGTCATTATAAAGAGCTCCTTGTTCAGCCCACCCCCCACCCCCCCCCTCACACACACACACCCCTCCCTCCACACCCTCACCTCCCGCCTCTTTTCCGCTCCTTCTCCCCGTTCAAGCACTCAGAGATGGAGGAATGTGGGCTCAACCGGCTGCTTTGTTTGCCGTTATATTGATCTTTAAGTGGATTAAATAATCAAGCGTGTGCTGTTTAATGACGTTACCCTTTAATATGTGCATGTGCTTGCATACTATTATTATTATTGATAATTATAGTGGAACAGGAACCAAATCTTCTGACAATTGTAATCATACACTTTGTTGGAGGGTTTTCCCCAGCGTTAGAGGCTACACCGTGTACTTGCAAAAAGAGCACAAAAAGTAGACTGAGATTCCACTGCAACTTGTTTTTATTTTGGAACTTAGCATTTCTTTAACCCATAAACACCCAGTGTGACTTTTGCGACAAGTTTTTTCTCTCCTATTTAATATTTCTTTAGTGATTTATTGCCATTAATTCCAATACTATCCTCCATGTTCTGCTTTTTTCCTGTGAAAATCAGGTATTATCATTAACTGTCCATAAAATCACATTAAAGTTGAGGGTTATATCAGAAAGTGACTTTTTTAATAAAATGTATAAATTGAACTCCAAAGGTTTTACTGGTGAATCTATGTTGTAGAAGATGATGGCGTTTCCACAGTTAAATGTCCAAATGGGTCTTATCTGATGAACATGAAAAGACCACAAACTGCATTTTACACTAATTACTTACATGTATTGATAGGATTAGTTGCTCACCAGTTATTTAACCACATATATCACTTTGATGACTTGTGAATATTTGAGTCTTGTCACCTACTACACACAAAACTGGAGCTGTATGCTGGCAGTACAGGATTGTATCATCCATAATAACTCTAGTTTTTGTCATTTTATATAGTACTACTTGAGAAAATGTGGACACTGCATACTTATTTCCAGATTTTTCTAAATACAGTATAAGTAAAAAAAAAAAAAAAAAAAACTTCTTGGGGAATAACAGTAACTTTAAAACAGCAGGTAACACTTTACATTAGGAATCGTTAATAAGGTGGAACTTTTATGCAAGTTTGTAATTTCATGATAATAATGCCTTTGTAACCCTTTATTACATATAATGGATGGCTAAAAATGTGGTAATTCTATGATAATTTTGATGTAATTTGTGACAAGATACTGAAATTAAATAAAATGTGCCTATTGTTCCACCTATCTATAACACACTAGCTTACTGTATGCTAACATAACTGCCACTGCTAGCGAAGTCCGCTAGGTTGATATATAATAGCTAACCTGGACAGGCTGGCTAACCATTATTGGTTACCATGGTTACTGTCTGCTTTTCCCTTGTTTAAGTAACAAACTATATATTTTACAGACATGTTTCCATGGGTTTCAGGTGCTTCAGTGTTCTAAAGCTGAATACAAACACAGTTTTTGAGTCCAATTAGAAACGTGGCTTCATCTGTACTTTGTAGTAACTTTTCCTCCTTACCTTTTCGGAGCTTTACTGAAGAATTACCACCTTATTAGTCATCAGTTACTTATAATAAGCAGTTACAAAGGCATTATTACCATGAAATTACATCAAAATTGCCGTAGAATTACCACCTTGATCATCCGTAATGTTAAGTGTTACCAAACAGCATCAGAAACTGAGAAAAAGAGCTTGGATTTTATTGTTTTTTTATATGGAATGGAGATAAATTTGAACACTTACTGTAGTTAGTCATGCAAAGTAAAAGAAACAGCCTGATGTATGTTTTTGTTTTAAATAATTTAATACAATGGTACTTTACACAGCAGAAATGGTCTGTATTATTTATGTCCCTTATGTAAAAGATTTAAAGAAGTACTTTCCCTTTTTTTTAATGAAAGAAATGTCAAAACTCATTAATGTTTAGGTTTAAAGTGACTTTCCCAGAGCTAAAGGCTTCCCACACAATTTCTACGCTGCCTACACGGTGTATCAAATATCCAGAAGTGTGAATGCACTGGCAGCTGTCCTGAAATTTAACATCGTTATTAGATTTCTGTGGTTTTTTCCATCAGTCTTTACATTTTACATGTGAATTTATTGAATAGATTTTCTCTCATTTTACCTTCACACAGTTTGATGTGACAGCACTAACCATCCTCTATGAGTGAAAGAAAAATGAGCTAGTTTTGGATGCTTGACTGTTAAGAACATGGTCAAATACCAGGTACAGATGAACAGGAGTATATAGAGTAGGTGCATAAGATACAGAATCAATAGGAAAACATTGAATAAAGTTGAAAAAAGAAAAGAGAAGTGGTGCCAGGCATGACAACCCCCCCCCCCCCCACCACCACCACCACCACACACTACCCACTCTACCCAGCTGATGTCACCAGGTCTGTACAGTACATGTTGTGATGTCAATATAGTACAAAAAAAAAACACATTCTGAAAAATTCATAAAACATTTGAACTTTGACCTACTTTTTCCTACAATGTGATGACATCTAATCTGGGTCATCTACAAACCAAATTTGGGATGAATTCAAACAATTGTTTTACATTGGAAAGTTCACCCATTCTAAGAAGTAAATATGGAAAAAATTTATTTGAAAAATTCATAAAAAAAACTGACTTTGACCTACTTTTCCCAAAAGGTAATCAGATCTATTCTAATCTATAAATCCAATCTTGGAACAAAGTGTAAAACTGCATGAAAATCCTTCCATTTTTTTCCTCATTACTCCTGGAGAGCACTTGAAAATATCCACACTGCCCTCCTCACATGACACAATGGAAGTCAAGTTACCCTCAACTTGAACTGAAAAGGTTAAAGGTCAAGAGCCTTGAGCAGGTTGTGGTGCAGTTGGCCTCCAAGTAAACACAGACACTCACACACACACACACACACACACACACTAGTTGACATGTCTCATAAGGACATATATATATATATATATATATATATATATATATATATATATATATGTATATATATATGTATATATATATATATGTATATATATATATATATATATATATGTATATATATATATATATATATATATATATGTATATATATATATATATATATATATATATGTATATATATATATATATATATATATATATATATATAGTGTATATATATATAGATAGTGTATATATAGTATATATATGTATATAAGTGTGTATATAGTGTGACTGTGTGAACAGATCAATGTCCCCATAAAGAATGGAATTCACACACACACACACACACAGTGAGTCAGTAACTATGGAAACGGACAACGGACAACATGACTCCAATGGTTTCAGTCGAATTGAAGGGATTATAAATTCCAGATGAAGTATTTACTTTTACTTGCAACAAAGTGTTTCAATGAAATAGAACTTTTTTTACATGAATTAAGAGAGAGTCCACCTGTCATCATGAGTCTATAGTTACAGAAAATACATATGTACAATGCACTGTAAACCCAAACATTCAGAATAATTAAATATATTAAGTTATGAATACTCAAAGTTTCAGAAATAGTACTACTAAAATGTATTAGGTAGTTCTGACTGACCAATTAAGTAGATACACCCGTTTCCATGGAAACCTTTTTTTCAGAATTAACATGTCCATGTAACCATGAAAGAAATAGCTTTAATTCCGAGTTATTTTATTCCAAATAAATAATTCAGAATTAAAAATCATCATGTAAATGTAGTAACTGTGATTTTGTGATTTATTTTTTTAAATTTTTAAAAAAAATTTTGACAACTGGCCAGGCAGAATATTCATTCCAGAAAGATATAATACAGATTGTTTAGATTGAATTGATGATTTTCTGATCAAAATTCTTCTTCTGTTTAAGGTTGTTCCATGAAACCTTTTGGCCACTAATCATTAGTAGAATATCAGGGTCCACACAAGATGTCCACTTCAGGACCCTGGATGTTGTTGTTTAGTTCCTGAAATAAACACAAACACAAACAGAGGGCGACAGGATTCCTCAAACATTCCCACAGTCCCTGTCAGTCTTTCTGGGATTCTCACAGAGCAGCTCCACTCTTCCCACGGCTGGTTCTTCTTGCTGTGGTTTGTCACATCTGCTGCTCCACGGCTCATCGCAGCTCATCCACTTAATTACAGAACGGCTGCCAAAACTATGGCGACACCATGCTGACCCCGGCCTGACCTCTGACCTTAAGCCAGGCTGTGTTTGCCCTGTGAGGCTCAGTGGTCATTATTACACCTTTCACTCCATGTATTCACGCTACATTGCATTCATAGTCACACCATGACAACATCTGGAGCAACACAGAGACACAGACAAATTGATTTTGTTATTGCCCTAAATACCAACAACATGCTGAGCAGGACACTCTGAACTTTTTCCCTTTCAAAGTAGTTTTTCTACATGTCAACTAAAGTATTCTGTTTTCCTGAGCACTGAATTATGAGTTGCATTATTTTTATTTGTCATTATTATTATTTATTTACTGCATTGTACTGGAATGCATGCAAATATTTCCATCAAATGGTGTCATGGTTGTCCTTTTACCTCATATGTTATCTGAAATTTTGCTTTGAAAGAAGCATCTACTGATATAAAATGTTTCATAACTTCTGAACCACTATCAGTACATATATATAATTCAGGTGAAATCCAGTTTCTCTGCATTTCAGAAACATCAGATATGTGTTCTTGGGCATTCACAGGCTCTGTAGTGAGTGTGGAAAAACTGATTCAACAAGAAAATCCATGTAGTTTAACAAATGACAGGTTAGATGCTTTTTTTTATGCTAAGTTAATAATAGGCCTATATTTTACTGAGGGTATTTCTTAAAATTCCCCCCCTGTTTTGATAGAATAACTATTGAATTTCCTCTGAGCATCTCTAAAAATCTGCATGAATAGTAAAATAAATAGAAAAAAATATTACAATAAATGATGACAAATCACTATATGACAGAATCACAAGCATCAAGCTGAAAATGACAGGTTTTAGCTCATACACACATCTTATTAAGTGTTAAGTATTATTATTATTATTATTATTATTATTATTATTATTATTATTATTATTATTATTATTATTATTATTATTATTATTATATTTTCTGCCAAAATCACAAAGCAGCTGATATTTCTGCTTTGTTGTGTTTTTTCCTTGTATCAATATCAGCCTGTTGTGTTGGCTAATATGCTCTTTTCTCCCTGCCATGATTTACTGCCAGGTGAAGGGGGAAAAAAACAGAAAAAAGAACAGAAAAGGGGAGAGAAAAAAAAAAAAGTAAAAAAAAAAAAAAAGGCATGTTTGTTGTAATTTTTCCCACGTTATTAATTCTAATGTTATTATTATTATTTTTTCATTTCCTGTCCAGGGACTACAGATGAAAAGTAGCCTTGTGGCTATAATCTGGCTCAATTGTATGTTGTGCACTGTCCCTGTCAAATAAAGATTAAACTAAACTAAACTGAAATTAAACAAAAAGGCAGGAAAAAATGAGGAAAAAATGAGGAAAGTAACAAAAAGGGGGGAAAAGAAAGGAGAGAAAGAAGGGGGGGAAAAGTGTGTAATTGGTCATATTTATGAGACTAACCATCACAATTTTTATTGTATAGTTGTAATTAAAAAATATTTTCTGACATTTGTTATCTGCACCAAATATTGAATACACACACACACACACACACACACACACACACACACACACATATATATATATATATATATATATATATATATATATATATATATATATATATATATATATATATATATATATATATATATATGGTATCAGCCCCAAAAACGTTTGATAGTATTTTACTAAGGCAGTATCAGAGCACGGTTCCCTCAAAACCAAGTACTAGACAAACTACCTGTATAACTTTTACCCTTATTGTAGAAAACAGCAGTGTTCCAGACTCATTTGACAATGTTTAAACCGCTTCACTTATAAATCCCACAATATTGGGAAAAAATATTCACATATCATAATAAAGTTAGCTATTAAAAATGTAATAAAGTGAAAGAATAAATCAGAATATGGGTAAAAAAAGTATTCATTCTATCCATGCTATGTACTTCTTTTCACTTAGTCCTGAATATTTGGAGTGTTTTTCCTCTTTAACTCTATCAACAGTGTTTCTGTGTGTTGTTTTTCCCCTCACTTGTGCACTGCCCAGAGAGAGCACAAAGCCTCCTCAGTTTGGGTCGAACCATGCAAAACCAGTTCCAGATGGCACAGACCCATGTGAGCACGACTGCCACCCTCCACCAACACCACTCCCACCACCTTCACCCCCCCCCCCCCCCCCCCCCCAGCACAATCCCAGAATGCACAAACACAGCACAACCTGCACTTAACCACCACACAGTTATAGATCATACATATTAAAAAGAAAACGTGAGCATTCCTTCATTCTAGGTTCAAAGACAAATAGTAGTAATCAATAAAAAAGTGTGTTGGGACTATCTGGAGTTAATATTTTCCATCATATTTCCCACCTCGCAGCATGCTGGCTATTGCATAAGCAGGTTGGAATGAAAGGAAAACAGAGAAGAAGTAATGCAGACAGATGAAAAACAGAAGTAAAGAGCTCCTGTGTTATGTCTGACAATAGGACACATCATCTTCTGCTCCAACATTTCATCCCTTCAGGTCGAAACATGTCTTTATACCAAATAGTACATAACATATACTGTATGTAAGCAGACATTTTGCGTTTTTCATACCCAGGAAATACAATAAAGCAATTAACAATATATTAAATGTAGTGCTGTCAGGAGATTACAAAAAGTTAGATTCATTAATTATGATTGATTTAATTAATCACTCTTTTGCTGAGAAAAGTCCACAACTTCAGGTATTTTCATTTCAATTCATTACGTTATTGTGGCAAATCCAAATATTGATATAGAACAAAAAAATGTCCTTATAAAGACAGTTTTTGTTTTTAACAGACTTGAACATATTTAATCCTAACCATTTATATTCCACTGTATGTCAGACTAGTCCCAAGTGCTGCCTGTAACCTTTAGTTCTTTTGTTCATCTTGAAATAATTGGAAAATAAAATAAAACATTCAGCTCCATATAAGTTGCTGTAAGTTAACACATCAAAAAAGAGTAACACCACTTTTCTGATCAATACAAGTATTGAACACTGAACATGTTGCTTTTCCTGCTTCTGATAATGTTAAAATAAATAAAACACGCCCATCAATCACAGTGCTTTAAGTTAGCACATCAAAAAGGCATCTCGCATATAGAAACAGTAAAGTTGGAGATTAAAAATGTAGGTTTAAAAAAATGTGCTTAATATAACTGTAATTAATTCACCTTAAAGTGATCATTTGACACCCCTAATTAAATGCAACCTTTAAGATGAGCCATTAAACAATGTATTAACCTCCAAAGACATAAATACTAAAAGCATGTGCTAATGTAAAATGCTTAATAACTTTTTTACCAATTTATCTTGCAATATTTCAGTTAAAATGTCGTTTCTCAGCTTTTCGTCAGCATCAGATGCATGTTCTATGGATGTACAAAGACTCCATAATAGTGAATGTAAAAACACCATCACTCTTTATTATTTGTCAAATAATAACAAATACAGGCAAATGTTTTATGTTCACTTGGTTAAATATCAGTCATTTCAAACTTTCTCTTTAGTGTTCTGTGTTTTGGCATAATAATATCTGCACTTTTGTGGACTTAAGAGTAATTTTTTTGGCATAAAATTGTATTTACTGAGTCACTTTATTGCATATTTTACTCAAACTTTGACGTAGTTTTCAGTTTCCCCATTTTTCCTCGTTGTCAGACACTTTATGCTTTAGCTCTGAAGAGGCCACACCTCCTTCCTGGTTCCAACGCTTTCATCAAAATGAGATCAGCTCTAAAATTAACTAAGATTTGACAACATCAGTGTGTGATTCATATGCATGGAATGAATGTTGAGCAGCACAGAAACAGTGTTTACAAGTTAAACCTTAATCTGCAAGTTCACAATCCATACAAATGAAGGTTAGAGGCTGTTTTTACACAATATCTTAACCTGTTTACACTAAACTGAAGGTTCATACAGAACAGAAATAGTAAGATATTATATATGAACTGCACTGTTGCTCATAAAGTCCAAAACTATTTTATAAAGTTTACATGTTGGACAGCAACACGTGAGCCTATTAATGAATACTTAGTCAACAAATGCATCATTTTCTTACTGAAATACACTATGGTCCATAACTTTGAAATCATTTTCTTTTCACACATTCCTCTTTTTCTTCCTGTTTGTTCACATTTGACCAGATGTAGCATTAACATACAGCTACACTTCATCTTTTGGGGATAAATCATACTGTCTAGGGTTGTGAAAATTAATACCTTAGCACAAATTAACCCTTCATCATAATTGATCTGATTAAAAATTTTAATGCAATGACATGGAAGAGTTGTTTTATATCAAGTCTTTTTACAAGTACATACAAGTACTATATTACGGCTCCATTAGAGATGCCGAGTCATTGATTCATCACATAACCTGGTCTGTGATGGACTAGTCACTGAGCTGTTGCAGCAGACACTAGTCTAAGATGACACATTACAGTCGCATCTCTAGGACAATGGTGGAGTGCAAAGCTTACAGCTGTAAAAACACCATAATGTCTGGACTCTAATGTAGGATGATGAAGGGCTGATGCAGCGGTCTGATTCTCCATCATTAATTATTAAAAACTAATGCAACTATGGATGGAAAATATATGATGAACATGAGTGTGACACTATATGATCATTATGTGGCAAAACATATAGCAACTCATAATGTAATAATGGCTCATATTGTAATGTAATAACTTAAATGTAATAAAAGTTCATGTATTAATCGACTCATAATGTTCTAAAATCATGAGCGCATAATCTAATAACATCTTTGCACATAATGTAATATCTTATAACATTATGTGCATAATGTAATAAAATCATGAGTGCATAACGTAATAATGCCTTTGTGCATAATGTAGTAATGTAATAACTTATCACATTATGAGCTCAGCTGTATAGCAACTCATAATATAATACAAGGTAAATTATTTTTATTTATTCCATTATGAGTTGCTATGTAGCCGAGCTCATAATGTAATAAGTTATTACATAATCAAATAAAAACTCATAATGTAACAATGGTTTATACTGTAAGAATAGTTGCATTATCACCATTTTTAACTGTTTACTTTTATTATATTATGAGTTGCTATACAACTGAGGTCATAAAGTAATAAGTTATTACATTATTACATTATGCACTAGTGATGCGCGGTTAGGGGGTTTTACAGAAATCTGCCCCGCCCAAACCCAAGACGTGGTTAGGCCCGCCCAACCCGCATGATGTCACGTATCGATAAACCCAACCCGCCCGCTATCAACCCGCGAGCTTAAATTTGACTCTAAACTCACATAGTACATTCGCGGCATCTTTACTTTGCGCTTCTAATGTTAAAAGTCATGAAGCATAATTTTTGCCTCCTTTCTAACGTCTCAATATGCACTCCAGCACATAAAATAGACTCCACCCACATCATCACTCTATAAAGCCAACACATACAACGTTTCCGTACAACCTTCGCATCGCCTGTTTTAATCTTCCCCCTGATCAAGTCCGCCATTTTCACTCTTATCTCTGAGTGTTCAGGGAGATTTGGCGCTAATAACAAATAACAAAAAGTTGGGATAAAAAAAGCATTCAAAACAGGAACTGACGGGCTTGCACATGCGCGACCCGAGCACACACACACACACACACACACACACACACATCAGCAGGTATTGATCGTCCCTGTCCCGCCCCACCCGCATCCGCAATATGTATTAATACTGCGACCCAGCTCGCCCGACTTGCGGGTCACCCGCGGATATCCGCTGGCCAGTGGGTAGCCCGCGCAACACTATTATGCACAAAGGCATTATTACGGCATCCGCTCATGATTCTGTTACATTATGAGTCAATTACATTTTACTTTTTTGGCAGTGTAAGTAAAACATAAATCATAATTAAAGCCATAAGCATGACCATTTACACAAAACACCCACTAAATGAGTTTATCTGAGACTGAACTGACTTCGTCTAACTGGCCTTGGTCAGTCGTCAGATCTAAATAATCCAGAATGAGCCTCAGTTGTTATGTGTGTATCCACATAAATCTGCATGTTAGTGGGCAGACGGCTGATACAAACACAATGATGCACATAGTTACTGTATGTGGGGTTACAGTGGGTTTACAGACAGCCTGCTGAACAAAGGAATGTGTGTGGAGGCACTTTGTATGCACACACACACACACACACACACACACACACACACTGGGCTGATGGGTCATACAGTGTATTACAGCTGTTCACCGTCATCACAGGCTGCAGCTTCTCTGGGGGTTTGAGGGAGTATGAAGTAGGAGCAAAAAATGTGAGGAGGAAGACACCTGCTGTCATCATATGGTCCATATTATGCAGTGATGAGGTTTAGATTTTCTAGAGTAAAACTACAAACTTTGACCTTGAAACCAGATGGTGTGAAGCTGATGTAAATAAAGCTGGGTATCATTTCCATTAAAAGTTGTAATTATGTCATAGCCGACGTTAAACTAAGTACAGCAACAGATGGAAGACAGGTTGACATTGTACTGTACAGAATAACAATAACTAATGTTAGCTTTAAGCCATGTAATACTGATAAAAGCCTAAAGCTAATTGTTTTATCTTGTGTACTGTAGAGTTTTGAGTTGATCCCAAAGACAAAAATGAATGTGATAAAACAGTACAACAATTCTGAACTCAACACTATCAAATTCCTTTTAAAAAACAAATGTATTTAAGATTGCTTTTAATGTTTTAAACTTTTATTTAGAGTGCTTTTAATATGTAGCTGTTTTGTTTTCCATGTGTCTTGTTTATGTTTTTATCTACTGTGTGTAAAGTGTCTTTGAGTACTATGAAAGGCGCCATACAAATAAAATGTATTATTACTATCATTATTCCTATGAAGAATTTATGACTATAATTTGAACTATGATGACTATAATTTTCTAATCTGTTATAATGACAACCGCAACAGAAACATTAGCCTAGACATTAGCGTGGTATTAAAAAAATACAACTAAAACATTTGACTCTTCCACACCAAATGTTTGCTTCCTCATGTGTAGTTTGTCGCTGGTGGCTCTTCTGTCATGGAGACTAATCTGAAGCAAGTGTTAACAAATGAACTGACGTGCAGATGACAAACGTTTTCACTTGTTTCTTTAAAGTTTCGGGCTCCAGCTGGAGAGCATAGATCACAACACGATGGGTTGGTCTCTCCCTGCTTGAGAGAAAATCAATCAACCTCAATCCCCACTGAGTCTTCCTCCTCCTCCTCCTCCTCCTCCTCCTCCTCCTCCTATTCACAAACTCGCTCACACAGGACAAACTAGTAGGCGGTCAACTGTAAATCACACGCTCCTGTCCTTTGTGACGGCTTGGACCGACAGCTTTGTCGACTTTGTGGAGTGGCAGATGAGAGGCAAAGTTATGAGCGAGCTGAAGTGGGAGTGAAGAATAACACTCCAGACAAGTGCAGTGGGAGAAACAAGGTGAAGGGTAACAGTAAAATGAAGTATTATGGGACAGAATACTGAGTAGTGCATTAGTGGCTAAACCACTTTATTAGTTAACTTTTCACTCAATGATACAGTTTGACTCCAAATGTCTGACAATATGATTTTAGGTCTTATTTTTTTCATCACTTTATTTACATTTTCACACATAAAGGGAGTGTGAGCTGCAGAAACATCCCAGACACTTGATCATGTTTTGAAGCTGAAGTAAAATTCCTCATTCTTCACCCATCTGGAGAAGTGATCAGATCATAAGTAGTTCTCCTGGTGGTGTCAGACATGATGAATGGTATAAAATACCAGTTTCACTCTTTAGTTTATAATAGTGGGGATTTATTGACACATGTGGTTTGATTTTAACAGTATCTCTATGTGTCTGTTCACAAATCTATGTAGATTAACCCAGAAAGACCCAGTGCTATTTTTGTGGCAGCTCCCAAATTATTATTTTTTTCTCTATATTTAATTCTTTCTTAACTGATATATGGGCATTTCTTAGAATATTGTCTTCTTTCTTTTGCTTTTTTCCTAGTGCAAAGCAGATGTTTTCTCATATTTAAATTACTGAACATGTAGATGTTTATAAAACATCAGATTAAAGCTAAGGGTTATTATATTAGAAACAAAGAAAAGTGACTTATTAAGCAAATCTAACATGAACAGAACATAAACTGTGTCTCTATCCATTTTCATTGATCAAACTCCATGGGTTTTACTGGTGAAACACTGCACTGCCCTACAAAGTAAAAAGGAAGTAACTGCACAGATCACCAAACTACACAGTAAATTTTGCAGTGTTAAATCAACACTTAGAGAGTTTATTTAACTTCTTCTAGAGTGTATTTGGTCCCATTGTCTCCAAATTAACTCTCTAAGTGTTGATTTAACACTGCAAAATTTACTGTGTAGGTAGATTATTGAACATGAGGAAGTATTGTTATTGCATATTATCTAGTTCTACAAAAACCACAGTGCACCTTATATATGGATTACTTTTGGTCGTGCTTAGTGACCGGGAATTTGGACTTTTTGAAAAAGTCCTGAAAAGTCTGATAATTTTGTCTTTTTATCTCATAATTTGTTTTTTTGTCTTTTATCTCATAATTTTGACTTCACTTAAGGCACCTTATATACTGTATGAAAAACCTTCATAAAAACCATTCATTGACGATACGCCTTATAGTCCAGTGCACCTTTATAGTGCAAAAAATATGGTAATTCCATAATCTGTATCAGTCTAATACAGTGATTGACTGTAAACTATTGGAGCAGGGTCCTAAATGGACAAAGTAATGGTCTTTACTGTCTTTTTGTTTTGTTTTACTAGTACTTTTTACTGTACAAACACTCACCAATTTTCTCCAAAACGACAAACATTTGAGATGAGATATTTTATTACATGACAAAGAATGATTTGAATGTTGCAAAAAACACAATAACTCATTTTCACCCCAAAAATGCAGTTAGTACTGCCTTTTTGCTTGGTAGGGCAATACATAATCTCTGAACATCCAAACAGGTCATATCTGATGACTATGAAAAGATAAACTGTAAGATGTGGATCAACATAATGTTAACCAGTTTAGATTATGCTTTTGGTTGATGGTTGTTGTTTGGGTCTTTATGATTTAATGCTCCTTCAGATTAAATTATTATTAATGAGCATAAAAACAACTGACTTTTCATTCACTGAGGCAATATTGTTTATTAGTTATAATGGAAAAAGCTGCACTTGATGGTTTCACTGCTTCAAACAGATCATAGTATAAAATCCATATCTTTAATTATGACTAATATCATTTTTTGACTACGGCATATCTACCAGAAAACATTTTAACAAAACAAACTTTTCCGAGGGGCAGTTTTATTGTGTACAGTCTCTCTCGAACAGAATTTGATTAATGATTTGATGAAGAAAATCTTTGTTCCCTTCTTTCCATTTTGGTCTCTGCACCCCAGGCTGGCCTTCTGTCCACTCTGTTGTCAACATTTTCCATCCATGTGGCTTGATTCTCTGCCTCTTTGCCCTTCATTTCCTGGAGTCAACCCTTTCTCACACAGTAGACGTCTGTTCACTGCCTTTAAAAATGCTTTTATCAAACACTAGGATTTTGGAATGATCACTTTGACAAATCAGAATGTTATCTTTCATGTAGCGTAAGTTGCTTTTCACTAATTTGTGTCATGTTTGGAGCTGCATCTTCCAAGGAAATCTACAGACAATATCAGAAAATAGTAAAATTTCTGATTAATCCATAAAGACTGTTATTGTAGTAGTTCGCAAATTATAATTTTTTCTTTATATTTAACATGTAAGTGATTTTCCACCATTTATTAAGAAATAATCCTTTGTATTTTGTATTTTTCCAGTGAAAAATCTGGTATTTTCCAATATTTAATGTACTGATCATGCAGATGGTCGAAAACTCAGATTAAACTTGAGGGTGGGGATATAAAAAAGAGAGAAAATGGGAAAAAAAAAAAACTTTTCCACTAAAATATATAATTAACTGAACATAAAACAAGTATCTATGACCACTGTAATTTATCCACCTCCAAGGATTTTACACATGAATCAATACTGTAAAAAAAATGACAGTGTTTCCACATCCTCTGTGGAATCTCTAAATGTCCACATAGGTCATATCTGATCACCATGAACATGACTAACTACATTTTATAACAATTATTTCCATGTATTGATAGGATTAGTGGATTAACAGATATTATATATTTTAGATCAGTAGATATTGGCAACACTTTATAATACCTACACACATTCTACCATGTATTAACTATTTGTTACCCATATGTAAATGGTTTGTTCATGATGTATTAATCATTTGTTACTTACTTGTTAATGTTTATAAATGTATTGCTTATACATAATTAACCAAAAAGCAGTTTTTCACATGGCTACAAATGGTTTGTTCATTGAAAAGAAGAACAAACGCTTTGTTGATGATGAATTGTGTATGAATAAACCATTAACAAATAGGTAACAAATGGTTAATACATATTAACAAATGGGTAATAAATGGTTCATACATAGTGAATAGTGTGTAGGTATTATAAAGTGTTACTGATATTTTTTGTCCCTGGTGTATGTTTGGCTCATTATGGGTTAAAAGGCCCCAAATATTTTCCTTAAAATGCTTGATCAACAAACAAAAAGTAAGAAGAATATATATACATATATATATATATATATATATATATATATATATATATATATATATATATATATATATATTTTATATATTTTTTTTTTTTTTTTTTTTTTTTTGCATGAAACTGCTTCAGAAATTGAGAAGTTGTCAACGATGTTGGTTTATCGTGTGTGACATCTCCAACCTCCACTGAATCTTCAAAGCCGGTTTGGTTCAGTTTGGGATGTTAGTGCCAAAACAAGAGGGAAACGGCCTCCCTGGGTTAACCACCAATACATCAGCCTTTCATGACGTCATGATTGGAAGTAAAAATAGCCTTTAACACGGTGAGATCATGAACACAGCAGTGGAACAAACCATCTCACCAGCCCAGCGAAAGAAAGACTGTGCAGATCCAGCTGCTCAGCACTACTGAAAATACTTTTTAAAACACAAAAAAAGCCAAAGAGGTGAGGTTTAAGAGAAGCTACAGAGTTAGAAAACAGACAAATCATATGATACATGAGCATGGCAGAAAAATTCCTGAAGCTGTCTGCGAATACCAGAAGCCTGGAGGAGAGAGGGAAGTATTTCTGTGCATGTATACCCTCCTTAAAATTCCCATGGGTGACAGAGAGAGCAATAGAAGGCTGTATAAACAAGAGAGGATACGCAGAAAACTGAGGAAAATGCCTGCAGAGAGAAGGAAGCCAGAAGTAACACTAGGAGTTTAGGAAAAAGGTGTGAAAGTTTAGAAACCCTGAAGAAAATGGACTGATGTTGGACTTAATCTGACAGACTTTGCTCCAGGTACAAACAGTAATTGACACGGGAACGAGGAAAATATTTGGCATCTTTGTTATCTTCTCAAAAATGCCTGACATTCCTTAGGTGGAGCTGGTAGCTACTGGTGATATTTGATTATTTATTTAGTTAAACATGACAGTAAACTGAACATAACTAGGTTTTTGACCATTGGAGATAGTACTGTATATTGTATTGTTAAATGTACAGGGAACTCATCAGACAAAATAAAACAACTTTGATCAGATAATAATGGGTCTGATATATTTTTTCTACGATTTATTTTGACAAATTCCTCTCCATTTTGCCCAAAATGTAACATTACGGTAAAATATATTTTCTTCTCAGTGATAAAACTGTATATCGGCACTAAAATGTCTGATGCTTCAGTGCACTTTCAGGAACTGGATGTGAAAACATATGTCAACTTCGAAACTCATAAATTAGTTTTTGAGTAGAGAGCAGCCATAACCGGTTGATTTCTGGTTGAAAAAGCAGATTAATTGTCATTTACAGAAGTTGTTGAATGCATAAATAAATAAATAAATAAATGTGCATAAGGTTTGACAGATTTATCTGCTTGAAACTTACAGAAATACATATTTCATCAGAATTTTCACATTTCCTCCCATTTTATTGACCAATGACATTTTGTTTAGTCCTGCTATGATTTTATGTTCAGATGTTCTCCTGTGAATATCTGTCTATTAGTTGCAGCCTTTAACATAAGTAAAACATTTTTGTAATCATCATAATTGCCAATTAAAATTTCACGATTGCGACAGGTCTATTTTTTATGCAAAATGTGTGTATTCTTAAAGGCAAAGTGTCATTTCTGCTACTAATGGTTTTCAATCAAAACAATAACAAAAAAAAAAAACTTGTAGATTGGTGACTTAGCAAAGCAGAACAGCATCATGGGAGTGGTAGTTTTCAGCAGCATCAACAATGAAAATCTCAATGTGACTACAGATGAAGTAATATACTCAATTACTCACATTATATTTCGTAATATATATATATATATATATATATATATATATATATATATATATATATATATATATATATATATATATAAATGACTTCATGCAACTTCATTGTAATAAAATAAAATAAAACAATGATGTTATGAGAGCAAAATTGTTGATTTATCTGAATCGCAACATTGTCAAAAATAATTTAAAAAATGTAAAAAGTAGAGTTAGACATGTCACATACAGTATAATAGCTTTAATATCCTCCTGAGGCCCCAGTAAATAAACATTTTTGCCATTTTACATTAAATAATTGCCTGACTAGGATTTTCTTTTATTATTATAATGTCGTTTTCAATTGACTTAAATGGACTTTTAAGTAAATATATGAAACTTTTGTCCACTACAGAGGACAAAAAAGCATCGCTGGGTGTCAGGAGGATATTCATATTACAGTACATCATCATGACAGCCATAGTTGCAGCAGTGTTTTTCAGATAGAACATAAAATGCAAGTATTCTTAAAATGCTTTGTATAAGACATGTAAAGGAGCTGCTGTGTTTTGCACAGACTCATTGAACTCTTCTTTACTGTAGCAGACTAACAGTGCAGTCATTGACTAGATCTGAACTCTCCGTCCGTCAGTCCGTCTGTCTAACACATGTTTCTAACACACATACAGTACATACCCAGAGATGCAGTCATGATGCAAGTATCCTGTCGTTTTCTCAGATCTGTCCTCTTTTCTGTTTTCCTCTCAGCGTGAATGAAACTCTCCCTACTTCCAGAATCCCCTCCTCTCTTTTTCACTTCTTCTGAAAAGCAATCTGAGCCCCTGCTCCTGCTCCTGGTCCTCGCCACGCTAGTTTTTTTTTGTTTTTTTTTTCCTTTTAAACACTGGTTCGTTTCACCTCCATGCCCGGTTTCTTTGGAAAAAATAAGCTCCCGGTTTGTTCCTGACTTGTTGTGACACTGCTCGGATTTGTATGGAGGGTGGGACAGAGGGAGAGAGAAAGCAGAGGTAGAGAATTTCACCCCCTCCCCTCTCTTCCCTTCCCTTCGCTTCCCTTCATCCTCATCTACGCACCCTCCCCTCCCTCCCCTTCCTCTGGCTGACCACTGAGCATTGTTCCTGCTGGGCTACTGTGAGCACTTTCCCCCAATCAGAATGGATTCCACTGGGGTCAGAGGTTACATGTGACCTTTTATGGGACGCAGTGAGGAGAGGGTGTGTGTGTATGGGGAGGGTGATCTAGTGAGGTGGGGGGGGGGTCTCTATGGCCTCTCTGTCAGGGCATGTGTCACCACTCCCACCATCTGCTCGCCACAAACACAGACAAAGGCATGCAGACACAAACTGACCACGTCTCCTGCCATGTGTCTCATCTTAGCACTTCATAAATTACACCATAAAGCTTCGGATTCAATCTAGTCAAGTGGATTTTTGTTTTTAACTGGGGGCATGCCTTGTTTTAACCTGTGTGTCACAGGAAATGAACTGGAATAGACATCAGTCAGTCCATCTGTGCACTTCACCACTGACTTTATGATGATGATGAAATTCTATATTCAGTCATCATAGATAGATAGATAGATAGAGTGATAGATAGATAGATAGATAGATAGATAGATAGATAGATAGATAGATAGATAGATAGATAGATAGATAGATAGATAGATAGATAGATAGATAGATAGATAGATAGATAGATAGATAGATAGATAGATAGATAGAGTGATAGATAGATAGATAGATAGATAGATAGATAGATAGATAGATAGATAGATAGATAGATAGATAGATAGATAGATAGATAGATAGATAGATAGATAGATAGATAGATAGATAGATAGATAGATAGATAGATAGATAGATAGATAACCATAGATAGATAACCATAGATAGATAACCACATTCAAATACACACACAACATACATACAATAAATGTAAATAAATAAGTTATGGGTAAAAATGAGATGAAGTCCTAAAAACTGTTAAAAACAAATTTAAGTTAAAAGATAAAAGTGCAGAGTGGACTGCAGTAGTGGGGTAGGGTCAGTGCTTGGCCTAATACAACCACTGTCAACACTACAAATATTACCAACAGGTTAGTGACTGAAAAGCCACAGGAAAAAGCATAATGCTTATATATGAGTATTCCACATTAATTAACTAACAAGTCTTATGAATGATTGAGTGAGTGTTCACATTGTAAAAAATCTGTGTAAACTTGCTTAAAACTTTTAAGTGTGTACCAGTTTTAAGTTTTACACACTTAAAAATGGTAGGCTAGTTTACTTAGAAATGTTAAGGCAATTGGTTTCCTGAGGTTTTCTAAGTAAAGCAAACTGATAAGATTTTATAGTGCATAACATGTTTTCCATACATGTATTTTATTGGCCTGAAACATCAAACTAACCAGGGACTACAGGTGCAAATTAGCATTTTTGCTATAATAACCTGGCACAAACATAATACCTCTTTTCTGTAGGTCAATATTTTTATATGCATTATCCCTGATGAATAAACTAATAAACTAAAGTCATACTGTACATATATATGCTCGTTCTTGAATGATGTAGCATTTTAAACAAACTTAAGGTAAATAACAGAAACCAAAAATAGTATCTAAATTCTCTCAAAACCAATGGAATAAACTATTTCTTTATATTATTTAAACTGATTGAAATAATTCAAATTAGCAACGTTAAAATGTACGCTTACATGCTCCATTTAGTAAGAATTAATCATCTTTGACATATGCAAAGTGCTTTCACTCACTGTCACGTCTCTAACTTGCTTGAATGTCAACATTTTACCTTTATTTTCTGCTCTTTTTTTTTCTAACACTTTCACTCAAATACTGCACTTACTTGCAACACTATACTAAAACACCACTACATTTCACAGAAAAGGAAGGTATTTCCTACTTTTTTTTCTAACTTTAGTTTCTTCTTCATGTCAGATTGAATAAATGTAAAAAAAAAAATAAAGTCATAATATTTGGAGAGTAAACCCAGAATATTATGAGATAAAAGTTGTAATTCTAAAAAAAAATAAATTCTCTCATTTATCATGGATCTAACACCATCATGTTATTTCTGTGTCCTTCACCTCATCTCACTTAACGTCAGTTCTACTTAGTGTTGCTGTTGTGTTTTATTCTGCTGTTCTGGTATTCGACTTGGCTGTCAGAGCACTTTGTAAACTCTGTTTTTAAAAGGTGCTATAGAAATAAACGAATTATTATTATGTGCAAATTTGCTTCACAGTGCTTAGACTAATGGTACAATAATGCCTTGACGGTGGGATTATAGGCTCAGTGTTTGTTCATGTGTAAACCCCAAATGAACGTATAAGTTCTCCATTATGACACTTTATTCTTGTGAATTCTGATACTTTTCCATCTGTTTTTAAATGATGACATTATTCTTGTAATATTATTGCTTTAGTCTCAAACTATGATGACATTATTTTCACTATGTCACATTCTTGTAATATTATTTCTCATTTTGTATTTAACTTTACTGTAAAAAAAAAAAAAGACAGGTTATATGTGTATTTTATGACATTATTCTCTTTTTTTTAAATGGAAAATGGACTGTACTTATATAGCACATTTTATACACCAATTGGTGACCAAAGTGCTTTACAAGTCCTCACATTCACCCATTCACACACACACACACACACACACACTCATACACCAGTAGTGTGTGTGTGTGTGTGTGTGTGTGCGTGCGTCCATGTGGGGGATGGAGACGTATGTTATGTAATGTATAAAATCAAGAAAATGTGTAACTAAGCAGGTGTAAGTGTATGAATCACTGTCCTGTCTTAGTTGCATGGATATGGTGTGTATCTTACAGTGTGTAAGATGTGTATATAGTGTGAATGTTGGAATGTGGGTTTCTCATAAATAAGAAGACACAAGAAAATAAAGGATAAAAGAAAAGGAAAAAATACAAATATATATAAAATATTGTCGTATATAGGTGTTTTTATTTTCTCATGTAGCATTAATACATCATTGTAAAACTGCAAACCCCAGAATGTGTTATTTCATTTATCCATTTATTTTTAACTTTCATTCAGGTTGTTTTATTAAGACATTATTATTATTATTATTAGTAGTAGTAGTAGTAGTAGTAGTAGTAGTAGTAGTCGTAGTATTAGTAGTATTAGTTGTATTAGTATTATTATTATAGTTATTATTATTATTATTATTATTAATAAGGTATTTCTAACAATAAAATATACATTGAAAACAAAAAGTTTACGTCAGTCCGTGCTTCATACAGTACATGCTACTACATCCAACTTCCTCTTTTCATTTGTACAGTCTGAGCTGAAAACCTTTAAAACCGTTCCTCTGCGCCTGTCTTTCTTATTTATGAACCGTTACAAACATCCTAAAGGGGAGAGTGTCTGCCCTTTCTGTTATCCCCCCCACCGTCTCACCCCCCACGCTTTCTCCTGACCTTTGACCCCTGAGGTTTAGACAGTCAAGTGTTTGTCTGTCCATCTGCCTGTGTTAAACCTGGTGTCATAACGGGGACATTCCTCTGGCTGAGTCCAGTTCCTCTGGCTGTGAGCTGCTGTATAGACTGTATCCATGTTTGTTTTGATTCCACCACATGTACACAAAGGAAATGTTATGTAACTTCTTTTTTCTTTTTGAGCTGCACGAGGAAATGAAAGCACAGAGACATCAGCGAGGTTCATCTTTGAGTTGATGCTATGTGAAGAACTATGATTAAGGCCAAAGAAAGGATGTGGGGAATGTTCAGGAAAAACTTTGGACTTTAACTGGGTTTTATCTCTTTACTTCTGATTGATGTTTTTAAATACAAAGAATTACACATTACTTTGTATAGCACCACATTCCCAACAGCCCAGAAAAGCTGAAACACATTGTTATCACATTATAACCTCAAATGTTTACAGTTATAACATGTTTTTAAGGTTTAACCATAATATTTTTATGCAAATATTATATTTTCAAATTACAACATGTTGTGACATGTTAAATTTAGGGCTGTAAGTTTAAACATGTTAATTAGATTAATTAACTAAACTGAAAATTAACATGTTATAAAAATGTATGCAATTAATTACTAGGTCCAATTTATATTTGATTCACACAGCGCGTGCGTAAGACATGACAAATGTATTTATTTTCATAGTTTATACATTGACTATGTTTAAATTATGTTTTTAATTCATAATTCTTTATTCTGAATAAAATAATTCTGAATTAAAGCTACTTCCTTTGTGTTTACATTCCTATTAAGGTTTGCATGGGAAATGGGTGTTATTTTTTTCATGAATTTTAGTGGATTATAGATTTTTTGTATTTTTTTTCTCAGCATTTTTTGTTTCTTAGTGTGTTTTGTGGGAAATTTTACTCCAAAAAATACTGAGACAGAACAGTCGACCCACATGAAGTATTTTCCCAGAGTTTTCTTTTACCAAAGCACTTCCAGGTTAAAATACCACATTAATGTGAAGCATACATTAGTCTGGGATTATGTTAACACTAGGCTAATGCATCACCTCGCTTGGACAAATACTTGAAGTGCAGATATATTTACTTCTTTCTTCAGTGTTTACTCATGCAAAATGAAACACAATTAATATAGATTAAAATTTTATATTTAATCGTAATCAGCACTCCAATGTAGCACAATAAAATACTGTTGACACCACTTAACCATTCTACCTCTTATATTATATAATGTGCAATTTATATATGTGTGTGTGTGTGTGTGTGTATATAAAATATTATTCTTATTTATCATAGTTGTATCCTGTCTGTATATATTTTTCACCCCTGTATATTCTGTATAGTGTACATAGCATATAGTCTTTTTTTCTTTTTCTCTATATGTGTTTGTGTACATATATTATTTATTATCTATATGTTTCTTCTTTATTACTGTATATCGCTGGCTAATGTGATGTGTGAGTTTCCCCAATGTGGGATTAATAAAGTCTATCTTATCTTAATTAATCAAAATTAATCCAAAGAAACGCTGTGATTAGTCTGATTAATAATTTGACAGCCCTACTTATTATATAAAAAACAGTATAACAACACAACATCATCTTACCTTGTCATAAAATAAAAATACTGTTTTGATATGCAAAGATTGTTATAACATGACAGTATTGTTGCTCAAATAAATATCATTAAAATGATCTTCTCGTAATATTGGCCTACAACATTGTGACAAATGATGTAAATATACTTTCTCTAGTAAAAAATATCTCTGCATTACATGAAAGTAAGTCTTATATTATAAAATGAAAATACATTATAAAACATTCTTGTTGAATGTAAGTATATATGAAGTCAAACTGTTAACATTATGTACAGAAAGACCTTGTTAGTTTGAAAAAACTTTCCACATAATGACATGATCCATTTTTGTTTTTGTGGCCTGGAAGGAGTCCGCCTCCTTAACTGTGATCCTCTGTGTTCATAATGTTACTTAAATCATCTCTTAAAGTGAATGAAAATTGAAATTGAAAAAAATGAAAAACATTTTCTTATCCATTTGCTTTGCCCTGAAACATTGGGATAATTTAATATTCTGTAAATTTCATTTTTTTTACTCCCAACTGAATATAATGATTTGAGACTGACAGAAAACACTGGAGCACTTCTTAAACAACAATGATAATGTTTGATTTACAGAATGAAAAGAAGGAAGTCATGAGTTACTTTGGTTTCAAGCCCTAAAAGTTCACTGACTGAAACACCAGATGCCTGATGATGGTTGATGTTCAGATGTTTGTCCTCTCCCCCCTGCACTACATTCATGACTATTAAGTCTAAATAATAATAATAATAATAATAATAATATCTAACTAAAGAGTCTAACTGCTACATCCAGACGTTGCAAATTGTTTCCCAGACGCTTATTTCTCTAACGTGGGAAACAGGAAGTCCCTGTCTGCTCCCCAGAACCGGAAAAGATATTCTGTCTTTTGTTAATTCTTCTGTCCATCCAACAGAAAGAACAAAAGCATCAGGTGTTTTTTTTTTCTTTTGTTAACAATAGTAGTTCCCTCTCTATCGTATTTGTTGACCCAAACATATTTACAATAAACAGACAGATCTGTCCTTTAAAGGGTCAACTGTTGAGTAAAATGTCATCAAAAATATCACTTCACTTCTGTAAATTGCACAGGTTTAACAGCCTTTGGTTCATTCAGGAGTTTGTGTCATAATGACTGTGAAGAGGACTCAGATTAAACTGCCTTTAAATAAGGAGAAAATCTGTCAGAAAATGAAATGATAATAATGACAAAGCACTCTGAGAGCACAGACCTCCGCCAAGGTAGACCCCCCCACCCATGTCATCAAAATCCATCCATACGTTTTTGAGTTATCTTGTACACAATTAAACAAACCAACAATGAACACGGGAAAAAACATAACCTCCTTGGCAGAGGTAAAAAGTAAAAATTATGAGATAAAAAGTAAAAAATGTGACATAAAAAGTCAAAATCATGAGATAAAAAGTCAAATTTATGAGATAAAAAGTAACAAATGTGACATAAAAAGTCAAAAACCATGAGATAAAAAGTCAAAAACATGAGATAAAAAGTCAAAATCATGAGATAAAAAGTCAAAACACAGACCTCCACCAAGGTAGGTAACTTGCTTTTTCAATTATATCTTTGCTCAATAAATGGTACTTTTTTCTCTCTTTCTGAACTTTAATCTGAGCTTTTATGAACATCTACATGATCAGTAAATTAGATGCAAGAAAATACTTGACTTTCACTGGAAAAAAAGCAAAATAAAGACATTAATATTACAATAAATACTAATATATCAATTTAGAAAGGATAAATGTAGAGAAAAATTCATGTGAGAAGTGCCATCATAGTATCTTCTAGTCTTTACAGGTTAACTCGAGTAATTCTGCAATGATAATAAAGTTATTGTGATTCTGATGTTTGCTTAGGTGAGTAGGTTTTTTACATGCATCTATTTAGTTTTGTCCAAATATGGGCTGAAATTACAAGAAAATTATGTTTTGGAAAAATAAAAGCAACAGGAAGAAAACTTTTGCTCCAAATGAAATTATCCAAATTACCCCCAACTCAATTTCGACAGTAATCTCTTATCTGTATTTTAATCATCATGCTGTGAGTGTTTATCGTTCAATTTTTATGATAAAAGTTAAAAATGACTCCTTAGACATCTGAACAGTCGACAAATCATAAGAAACCAAGGCCTGCATGCCTCAGTCTGAAAGCTCTGTAAATAAAGGCAGCTTTAAATACACAGCAGATGCATTTAGAACATTTTGAACTGGGGACTTTTTCATTTATTTGACGCCATTATTTGAGGTTTTTACCACTGACGAAAAGGAAACACTCCTTACAAATAACTTCTAATACAGACAACATTGAACTCATGTGATTAATCAGCTGTTTGATGCATCTTTTCTGATATTTCAATGCAGTGTCATCTCATGTCTGGTAATGTGGACTGAATTATTCTACTGTTTCATCCATAAAAAAATAGATTCAAACAGAAAACAAGATCAGATGTTCTGTTACTTATCCTCTATTGGATTCAAAATCATTTGGCATGTTATGGAAATTCAGTTTGTGACACAAATGCATCAAACTAATTCTGTATTTCCCTCTGAAAACCCATAACCCTAATTTCTAAATAGTTTGTTACTAGATTGAAAATTCAAGAAAAATAACTGTAAAGAGAGAGTTGTAAAAGTACTTGGATTTCATTTAATTGCTAAATAATCTATTCTTGTCACACAGGCCTTAAAAACATAAAACAAAATAGGTGAAACTGTGAAAATGTAAGGCCTGTAATGAGATAAAAATGGATGTAATCCCAAATAATTGATATCAGCATGTACCTGAAGTCATGTTGTGATAGAATATGTCATTTATGAGCAAATATGAGCATTTCAATATACAAGGTGTCCCATAAGTCTCTATACACAGGAAATATAAATGTTTCTTGACATTTTTATTTATATAATACTGAACTGGCCATTAGGATTTCAATTTGTATTCATTGGATTATCTAAAATATAAAGAAATACATGTTAGAACCATGTATGTATGGAATGTCCCCTATGTACTGTATTATGTACTGTATGGAGACTTATGGGACACATTGTAGAATTAAATGGTTCTGGAAGTCTTAAGGTTTTTTAAGTGTGGAAGGTCAAAGTGCAATCAAACATAAGTGAAAGTAAATGTAGTATTTGCTTCTTTCCGTTTTTTAAATGTATTTCACTAAACTTCACATTTAGGCTTTTATGTTAATATGTGTTGATGCTGTGCTAAAAACATGGGTAACGAATGCAACAACCAACCCAATCTAACTGTATTTGGTGTTATTTGTTTTTTTTCTTGAACACCTGACATGAAGGGAGGGAGTGTTGAGCTGCATTTTGTAATAAACGTCCAAAATGTAATAACCTTTTCACTTCATTTTGTAATAAAGCCACATTTTGTAATAAACTGCCCCAACGCATTTTGTTATACATTTTGCCACATTATGTAATACATTTTTGCATTTGGTGATGTGGCATTAAAACTCAAAGACCTGTTTGGGAAACATTCCAAGTGGTTTATGGGTTGGCTGGTAATTAGACATATTAGACATGGACAATTTGAAATTACAAATATATTTTGGAAATAAAAATGGGGCAAAATGTATTAGAAAATGTGTTGTGGCAGTTTATTACAAAATGTGTCTCAACAGGGAGGATGAAAGGATGTGAATAGGTTTTGGTTTGAGTGTATTTCTAAAGTATATATCCCACAGTTATTTCAAATCTGGCCTTAAGACAACCCAAAAACTCCAGAAAGAAAAAAGACAGCCAATGAGATCAGATATGAGACTGAACCCCAGAAAAACAGAGTTTCTGACACTACAGTAAATTCTTTGTGCAGCTGTGTGCTTCATATCTTCTTCGGCACCAGTCCCTCCGGATGCCCCAGCAACAAAAGACCCTCCCCTCTCCTCCCGTCCCCTCCCAGAACAGGACGTGAGTGGACATCCTGCCAGCAGTGGTCTCTTCCTCTGGTACCGTCAACTATTATTAGCAAACATCCAGTATCAGCTGTCCTGAATGAGCCTCACAGGACATCTAATCTCTTCTTAAACCTATTCTTGTAAGAAGAAAAAAGCTATGACACCTAAAAATAATGACCTGTATGCTTAAGGGGTTAATAACTAATAATGTCCACTGACAGATGAGTGTGTCATACATGTATGTAAACTTTATTTTCACCCCTTTTGCTCTACATTCTTTTTTCCAAGTTGTTTTATTTGCCTCAGGAGTACACACCTGTTTTATAAAACATTAATACTACATAAAAAAACAATACTGAACAAAAAATTACAAGTTAAAAATACGTTAAATTATACCTAAAACAAATCAGATTTAATTCTGTTTGTGATTCATAAAGAAAACATATCTTAGTAATATATTTTTAAAAAAAGATAATAATAATAATAATAATAAGAAGAAGAAGAAGAAGAAAAAACCTAGAAAATATAGGCTTTTCAGGTCTAGAGACTTAAAAATATTGTGGCTCTGGAGGACCAGGATTGTACACACTCCTGCTGTTGTGCATCAGCTGTGAACATTCACTCATTCACGTCATGGTTCCCAAAAGTTCAGATGAGAAGCGGGATATCTATTGAACTATCCCCGTTGTCAGGTGCATCAGATCTCAGGTGATTTTAACCCTTAAATACCAGCCCACATTCAGTCAACACATATGATTCACAGCAAACTATTAACAAAGATCATCTATGTACAAAGATGATGCAACATCTGGTTCTTCCTTCCTCTCTCCAAAATTAACATGGCTAGAAGGAAGGAGATACAGTCTGAATATAAGAAATAAAAACAAGAGAGAAACAAGAGAAAATCACATAAAACCAACAAAAGAAAATCACACAAAACCAACAAGAGAAAAATCACACAAAACCAACAAGAGAAAAATCACACAAAATCACACATCGCAGTATTAAAAAAAATCGCAGCGTCAGTTTTTTCTAATATCGTGTCACCCTAATATCACGTTCACTTGATACACATCATTTTGCTCTTAAGGGTATTTGATAGTTACTGTATGATGTTGAGGCAGGTACTCATCATGAATATGTGTGTTGTTGCTGCTGCTGCCCCTGCTTTAGATTTTCTACATACAGAAGAACCAGGATATCCCAGAATGGATCCATATTAGTAAATACAAATGATACAGTTTTGTTTTTAATGAAATAGCTTCTCACTGACTAAAACTAAACTGAAATTCAAAACCAAACTAGAAAAACAAATAACAAAACAAAACTCTGGGTTTACCAAAAACAGAACCAAACCTACAGCCAATAGCAACAAAGCACTAGCTAGACAGGTGTGTGTACGTTACGAGTGTGTTTGTGGTATTTTTAAGCCAGAAATACATTCCAGTCAGTTCTCGTACCTTGACCGTGAGCAATTAAAAGTCAAACTGTTTGGGTTCAAACTTCACTGCAGTGGTCGGACAAAAAAGAAAAACCCAGTCTGGGAAAGTGTACCTTGTGTCCAGCTGGACTGTTCCCACTGTCCTGCACTTCTGAGCTGGGAAAAGTCTGAGAAGTTTTTCACTGGAAAGAACCGGAAAGAACTGATAAGAGGAAGAAAAAAAATGCAAACACCCATTGGCAGAAGTGTCTGTTTGAGGTTTATCTCTTACCATAGGGCGTTGGAGGAGACACTGGGAAGGCCGGGGTAGGCGGAACAATGTCCGAACTGTGGGGCTGTCCACGATAATCCACACTGTTGGTTTTGTAGAGATGCCCATGCTTTTAAGAAGAGAAAGAGAGAAAAGAAATGTGGAGAAAATTCAAGAACATGTTGTGTGAGGTGACGAGGCCACACACACACACACACACACACACACACACACACACACCAGCAGACATCAGTCTGCTGATCAGAGTGTGGCTACAGTCTGTGTTTTGGTGTAAACAATTGAGCCATTCATGCCACAGAGCCATAAGAGCAGAGCAAAAGCAGAAACCCTGACTGAAAAAGGAGGTAGAAATAACATGAAATAATGAAACAACCACTGATCTAAACATGAACATTTAACAAATTTATCGTGAGAAAATTTTCTTCATGTTTATTTTGAAGAGTTAACCTCTTGGTTGCCAGACTGACATGTGAAGGTAAATCGGACTTAAATACCCTGTAATTTCTTAACTGGATTACCCTTAATAACTCTAATAACTCTGCACACATGAGATACGGTCAAGTAACACATTTAGAGGATAACTGAATTAACTGTTATAAAGCTACAGTAAATCTCTTATAAGGAGACAAATTTGCTCCTGCCCTGGAAAGACTCCACTTTATTACTTTTTAATGAAATGCTTTCATCATGGTTGCCATCATTTGTGTCTTATTTTGTTCATGTTACTTATTATATTGTTGGTTTATCACATATTTTTAGCTGTTATTGTCCATTTTGTGGCTTATATTCTTAATTTTTGACTGGAACTGTTAAAGTCTCAGGAGTTAAAGGGTTAAATCAACAAATCAGGACAATAATCGTGCTAGTTGTGCTTCATAGTCAGGGGAGGTGGGGCTAAAAGGTTGTCATTCAAATCCCTCTGTATGCAATAGGACAGTACTACAACCAATCAGTGTAATCTTTAGGATGATATAGTTAGAGCGCCGGAAAGTTCAGGGAGGAGTCCAGAGAAAGTTACGAATGACTAAACAAAATGTTGGATTATGGAGCTGAATGACTGTTGTCACTTCTGTAAAAATAATTTAAAGATTGCTGATGTTTTCTCACATTCTTCACTCATCTTTGATAAAAGGAAATTGCCACCCATTGTTGTTCTACTTCTATGGTTGTTTCCGGTTGTTTCTCTCCGAATCGTTGCAGTGTCACTTTGTTACGCCTGTCCTCTGACGCTATACTTCACTGTGATTTGTCGCCCAGTTTCAGGGAAATTTAGTCAAATGTTACATTGAGCAGAACTAGACTACTACGGTAGCACATTCGATTTGCTGCCACTAGGAGTATCTAGCGCGACGGCTAGGCTAACAAGATACTAGCAAAACACTTAAGACAGCTGGTTATACATTAGAGTGTAATGTTACTGTGACTAATAAGAATATACTTGTTATTAGTTAACTATTATATTATATTTACAATGACTGTGTATAAGATTACTTACTCATAAAGTTAATTATTTCTACACTTCCATACTTTCATGTGTTGTTTTTGCTCAAGCTAACAGCATACTTTGACTTCTTCAACACTGTTTTCTTTTTGATGTATTATTCCATCTACCTGTTTTCAAGTCTGCGTGTTCCTTTTAGTTTTGTTCAGGGTTCAATAATCTCAGACATCAAGAGGTGAAAGGTAAAATACAGCAGGTCATCAGTTTATTACAGGGTTAAAACGATGTCACGCCTGCAGGCAGGTCAGAGTTTCCAGCTCAGTCAACATGCATGGCTCCCTTTAAAGACTGCCATTATAACAGAGCGCCTAGGGGTCCTCAGGTTTTCTTTGCAATAAAAGTGTCAGAAAATGCCTTTTTTTTTCTTTTTTTTTTTTTTACAATTCTTTTACACCTTGGTTTTCAGGAACAACTTAACTTTCAACATCTGTCCATTAATTGTCATGATTATAAATAACAAATGCTTAAAACGGTGAAAGAAAAAGAAAGAAAAATAAGACTTGGAATTTTGAGCATATTTATTATCAGAAACAATTGTAAATGTCCATAACAAAACGTTCAACTATTCTATCTGCTCAAACATGGTTTTTGGGTTTTGGACATTCAGTATTCATACTATGGCTTCATATTTGGTCTTATTTCCAGGCATTTTATAGCCTGTGTGGAAGTCTCTGGAACACGTCCTTTCTGTTTGGAATAGAGTCCGACATTGCTGCCATAAAATGTTCTATTATGTTGGAAAGCTTAGTGTCTCAGCTTTCCAATTCCATTTGAATGTTGTGGATAACACAAACGGTTTAGGACCTACAGTCATTTGAATGTCGTAAAATGCTAAATGTAGCACCAGAGAGATTGCTGTTGTTAAAGGGTTAAAGTAACAAGTAGAGCAGCACAAAATATTGTGTGAGCATTGACATTGCGATGTACCTATGTGCAATAGTCACATCACAGGCCCTGCAATTATTTTTATTTTATATTTCATAATTTTTTATTTATTTGTATATATTTGTATTTTTAATTAAATAATTTACTTATTTATTTGTATTTGGTATTTTTTTTATCTGTCTTTATTTTTAATTTTAATTTATTTATGTATTTATAATTATTTAATTTAATTATTTTGGCTACAAGAAGGATGATACTGATATGTATGTTCTGTGTTGACCACTAATCTGTTTGACCATTTGCGTTTGTGCCACACAGCTGTTATATACTACTACTGTTATATATAGGTTTTTTTTATATCGCAATATATATATATATATATATATATATATATATATATATATTTTTTTTTTTTTTTTTTTTTTTTAATTTATTTTTTTTTTAATTATCATTATTATTATTATTTTTTTTTTTTGCAGGGTTAAAAAAAATCACAATGTCAGTTTTTTTCTAATATGGTGCAGCCAGCAAAGCAAGGCTTAGTTGTAAAGCACAATTCATACACAGTGCTTTACAAAAACAGGAAGAGAGACGAGTTAAAAACACACAATTGTATGTATGCAAGTATCTGAGAAGCTGGAGAGAAGAACCCAATTACTTCACATTTCTACTCAGTCAGAGATATTACATGAAGTCTAAACAAGTTGATTTGATCTTTGACACACGTGAAATATTTTACCTGTGGTGGGGATGTAAAGGAGGGGCTGTAGAGGGGGGGGCTTCTGAGGCTCTGAGCTCTACCTCCTCTGTGGAGACCAGAATAGTCTGTCACATCGCTGACCTGCTTCTGCTGCTTCCAACCTGTTCAAAATCAAAGAAATAAAGAGGCGAATGTAGGAGGTAGACGTGGAAACCCAGACAGTCACACAGATACAGATCTGAAATGCAATCAAGCAAGGAATAAAAATCACTCAGGTGTCTCTATGAAATGAAACATCAACAAATTGTTATGTCTACTGTCCTGAAATGAACATAACATTAAAGGTACTGATGCATAATTATGACCAGGTGGTAAGTTTGCAATAGAAGCATGACAGTGATCCATGTTTGGAGTGTTTGTCTCTAACAAAAGCTTCTATCAGTATGTTTATCAGTGGTGCGTAGAGCTGCTATCATCAGGGCAGATCTGTGTGACTAAAGCAGACTTCACTGTGACCAGATGGTGGAACAACATGGTGTCTTATCTGGAAAACATCTGCTGGAACAATCATCGTCATTTCAGATGGGCCCCAATGGGCTGGATCTTACCCATACTTAAAAACCATTCAACTTATTACACTTATCTTCTCTACTACACAGATAGTCTACACTGAAATCCTACCCTGTGTTCTTTGCACTCTCAAGTAATAATAAAAACCAATAAGTCTTAGATACACCATCTGCTATTTATTGTATTTTATTTATTTTATTGTATTTGGTGTAGAAGGACAATGTACATGAATGAACATTTCTGTAAATGTACCCAATTGTAGCCAAATTGTTAATTTGCATTGGCAGTCCCCCTGTGATAAAATTAAATGACAAAGATCACAAACAGGAATTAATGGACACACTACACTTAACGACGTCAACATAACACGGTATAGTGCTAGAGTGCATCCAGGAACAAGTGCTTCTTAATTAAACTGTGCCATAGATGTGTATCAGACACATAGTAGGAAACACGGACAGTAAAAATACAAGACCTATTTTTAAAAATGAAAATTTAGATGAGAGTCAGTGCTGTTTGAAGATGGAAATAGCAAAATATATCAAACAAATGATATAAATACAGTAAAATTGTGGTATTGTACCCATCAGCATACCTTAACATAAATCACTTTAACAGGCTTCAGATGAGCCAGTGTAAGAGGATTCTGTTCTGGAAATATTCAATAAGTTTAACAGGACAATAATTCACACTTAAACACAGATTAAGGTTCAGAGATAAGATAAGAAAACGGAAAAGCATGTGCTGTGATAGACAACATTATAGTAAAAGTTAAATTTACTGTTGACATGCACCTCCCTGTTTTTGTGGGGTTTTTTCCACTTAAATTTTATGGGGGGAGGAAAATCACATATAAATAATTTCCACCGATATAATTTTTTCAAGTATCTAAACATGAATTCTATCTTGTGCTCCATTTCAGGGTCATGGTTGTGACAGGGGAAGTACAGGTTCCCAGGCGTCCTCATGTCCAGTAACTTCCTCCAGCTACTCCTGGGGTATCCCCAGCCCCACCCAGGCAGACCGGAAAAGATAAAAGCCCCCCACAGGGTCCACCCAGCTGGTTGTGCCGGAGGTGCTCATCCTTCTCAGGTAAACAACATCCACTGGCATCTGTCAATGTGAAGGAGCAGTGGTGCAAAGACAACTGAAATATGGATTTTAACTACATTTAATTCACATCCACTTGAGACCCAGAAAAGACAAATGTGTCCCTTTTTTTTTTACATTTGATATTTGCGTTGATTGGGAACAGCATGATGCAACACTTTTTTTTCAGATACATCTTTTCTTATTTGTTTGTTTGTTTGTTTTTCAGTAGATAGCTTTTATTAAATTTTTCTTTTTAAGTAAAACTGTGAAACATTGCATTGCTGTGACTCATGAGGATGTGGTACCCACCTCTAACTAAACTGAAATCAAAAACCAAGCTGAAAGCTTCATTTGGCTGATTGTATTGTTTCTTTGAGGTTTGGTAATGTGGCCTAACATTACTCCACAATCCCCAAAAAGGGACCAAACCAAAAACAGTCCAGAACACTGAAAGCTGTCATGTATGTCAGTGTGAGATTTACTATATATGGAGTCAAATTCAATTGTGCATATCAACTATAAACAGTGATGGGAACACAGTGAGCTCAGCTTTCACTTTAAGATCCATCATGTCAAAAACACATGAAAGGAACTCTGAAACTAATCCAGTTACTGTGCTACACCAACGGGCCTGTGGAGGCTTTTACTGTGTGGAGTATCACTCGATAGCCACTGCTCTGTGAGAGGGCTTTTATTTTCTGAAGACTGGAGATGATGAGAGGGTGAAGCGGGGCATGATGCAAAAACACTGCAGAGCAAAGTGTTGTGTCAAACTTCAAAAGCATTCCTGATCGCTTACAAAGTCCTGCCTTAAAACGTCCCACTGAAAAAAACATGTTACAGGCATTAACACACACTGTCACAGAAACTACACAGTGAAACATTAGTTACTGCTTCAGACGTGTCCTGAGGGGAAAATAAGGCTGACAAACACACTGACCCACATATATATATATACAAACACATATGTTCCATTTCCTGTGCTCAAATACCATGATTAGGAAAAACAATGTACAAGACCCCCTCATTAGGTATGTCTCCATCCAAAACACCTGAATGGGAATAATGGACATTATATAATGTCTCAACATGTGGCAAAATGAAAGTATGTCTGAAGTAGTTTATATTTTAGAGGAAGATATTGTCATAAAATCATAAAGGAATTGACAACACAAGACGATCTGGACTAATATAAAGTCATATAAAAGCAAAAGGTATCTTCCATTTCTCACTGTCCACCATACACACAGTTATAGAAAACTAAAAGTAATATTAAAACTGGAAGCATACAGTAGAATATTACAGAAAAAAAACAGTACCAATTATTCTGCTTTATACTAAACTACATATATATTTACTTTTTTCTCTCTGTCTTTCTTATTTCAGTTCTTCCCCTGATTTCCCCCCCCAAACCAATTTGTTTTTACCTGGACAAGGACAAGGTGACACACACCTGGTGACTTGACATATGATGATCTAGGGGACCAGCATATGCATAGAAATATGACACCCAGGTCTAGCAGTGTGTGATAAGTTAGGAATTAGATTGTGTAGGATGAACACATATTAGAGGGTTTGAATAGAATGAACGTAACCAGAATGACTCCAAGAAAAAATAGCACTGACTCAGTATTTTTAGAGGGAACCAGCATCTACTTAATGACACTGGTTTCATTTTGGATCTAAGGTCGTGTATGTTTGCATTTTCTCATCAGAATAATTTATCCTCCATTTTGTCTCAAACATTCACATTTTATTGTAGTTTTCAGTTGACATGAAAGACATGAGAATCTTTAAGATGACAAATTGAAATGAATTAATATATAGTGATGGGTTTTGTTTTTAGTGTGTCTATGCACAATTTTAAAACACTTTTTATGCAAGTCTTCAAAAATCTGTACACTATTTAGCATTTTTTTACATTTTCTATGTTGCCTCTCAACTATGTTTTTTTTTGTTAACACTAAATTATAGTGCTGTCAAATGATTCCAATTTCTAATCACATTAATCACAGGATTGCTTTGGATTAATTTTGATTAGCCATGATTAAATATTCATTTTTCATCTATATTAATTGTTTCATTTTGCATGAGTAAACACACTCAAGAAAGAAGGAAATATATCTGCACTTAACATGTCTGTCCAAGCTAGGTGACATTTTAACCAGAAAAAAAACTCATTGAGTGTCCTGGCCAAGACAACTGCAACAGCATTAGCCTTAGTGTTCACAGAATCACAGACTAACATATGCTTTGCATTAATGTGGTGTTTTAAGTTGGAAGTGCTTCGTTCGGTAAAAAGGAAACTTGCGTTGCATTGCAGTGTGTAAAACACTTAAAACACAACTGTTCTGTCTTGTTTTCTTTTGTTTTTTGAATCAAATTTCCCACAAAATGCACAAAAATTCACAAAGACACAAAAAATGAGGAGAAAAAATATTTATATGTTAAAATTCACAAAAAATTGACAAAAAAAATAAACTAACAAAAAATTAACAATCCCAAATATATTCAAAAACTGTTCTAAAATGCAGAAAAAAAAAACAAAATATGATTAAAACATCCAAAAATATGACTATATTTGCAATTAACATGTTTATCCAACACGTTCAACAGTTGAAAAAAAAAACAACTGTAAACAATTGTTCCATTTACTGCATAAAAATTTGTCATCAGATTGATCATGACGATGGATTAATCCGCGTTAATGCATGCATTTTGACACCCTTATGAAAATTAATTCATCCACTACAAAATCCAGTACTGCCTTCAAAGTCAGGATTAAATCAGCATGTTGTGGTAGTTTTTGTTGGTTATGCACAGTGATCGGTAGCTATAAGATCCATGTGGAAACACCTAGCAATCATCAGTAGTCATCATACCATGCTTCAGTGCAAACCTTTAGGAACAGGCCACTGGTATGCTGTTAGCAGGATGTGCACAAACAGCTGTAATACAACACTATATGTAAGCTAAGTAGATGTTAGGGACAGACTGGCAGCACGTGATGTACCTCACAGTGGACGGACAAATGTAACAACTGGTACTAAAGATGGCCACATCAGCCTGATCCAGCGCCACGACAGGTTGTTGTTACCTGATCTAACAGCAGCTGACGCTCACACAGAACATTCACACCAGTCATATCAGTCATCATACAACTGGTGTGAAACTGTGAAATTCCCCATTTGTATTTGGACATGTATAATTACATGATGACAACCATTACACGTACTGAAACTGTACACTGAAACATTTGTACAAGGTTCAGTTTTTTGGTCTTTACTGTCATTTTGAGATTTATTATTGATACTGCGGTTGTAATGTTCTTCACGACACAACAAGGGGGGGGGGTCAAACATATGAGGGAAATTTGCAAAGTGTAAAAATTTCAGTTAAGTGTGTAAAACATTTTTAGTTCAGGGAGGGTCCACATGAAGCCCAATCTGATGGTGGATCAGACCTGTAAAATGCCGGTAATAGCATATGAATCTATAAATAATGGCAACTTTGAATTTTCCTCTTTGTTTTAGTGTGACAAAGTAAAATTCCATGATAAAATGTGTACATTTACAAACTATCCTTTTACAGAAAATGTGAATAATCTAAATAATTAAATGAAAAACAGTAACCTCAAATGTCTTAAGAAAAATACATAGAATTTTAACAGTTACCCTGTTTAATTGAGAGTTTTTATCCCTGTTTAATAAGAAATATTACAATGCTCTATGATCTGAGCCAGAGGCATCATATAGATGTTGAACAAAAGCGGTCCGAGAATGGACCCTTGGGGAACCCCACATGTCACTTTTGTTTTCATTGACTTGTAATTATCAACTGAGACAAAGTAGTCCCTACCTTGTAAATACGATTTGAACCAGTTTAACACAGTGCCAGTAAGTCCCACCCACTTTTGGGGTGGCTCAGTTGGTAGAGTGGGTCGCCCAATGACCGAGAGGTTGGCGGTTTGCGTCCCGGCTCTGGCTGTCCACATGTTGAAGTGTCCTTGAGCAAGACACTGAACCCTGACTTAGGCTCCCAGTAGGACTAACAGAACCTTAAAAAACATACTGGTGTATGAGTGTGTGTGTGTGTGTGTGTGTGTGTGTGTGTGTGTGTGTGTGAGAGTGAATGGGTGAATGTGAAGCTAATGTAAAGCATTTTGAGCACTATGAAGGTGGAAAACAACTATATAAGTGCAGACCATTGACCATTTTCCAGTCTGTCAAGCAGTATGTTGTGGTCGACTGAAATATGGCACTGAGGTCCAATAGTACCAAGACAGAAGTTCTGGACTCATCATTATTCAGATGAATATCATTTAACCCTTTGATCAGTGCTGTGGTGTGCTCGAAATTAAGACTGAAAGTCACTATAAAGATCGTTTTGCACCAAAAAAGCATGGATTTGTTGGAAAACAACCCTTTCAATAATTATTCCCAAAAATGAAAGGTTTGATATGGGCCTGTTGATACCTATTGCTGAAGCATCCATATCAGGTTTTTATAGAAGAGATTTAATGACTGCTGTTTAATTAGAATCATATTTTACTGACCCAATGGAGATCTAATTGTTTTACATGTGGAACCTTAATTAAAATGATTTTCACATCACTCATTGTTAATAGATTCAGTGTAATTCATCCCACAGGCCAGATTGGACCCTTTGACCAGCTGGATTTGGCCCCCAGGCCTTACGTTTGACACCTGTGTGCTAAATCTTACATACTTTAATAAGATTAATCAGAAAACAAATGACTTTAGTGCTAGTTAGCTCCTGTTTTTAATATATATGATGGTGTGTTATTCCATATATATGCTGGTTTATGTACATGTATATAATGGATTTGTAAAGTGAATGGATCATCTTGTGAATTCTCAGACATATTTTGGAAATTTGAGCCAACCATCATTTAAGACTTGAGTATTATTTATCAGTAACACACACGTGGTAGCATTTAATTAGTTTTTATTCCAGAAGCATTTTACTTGTAGACCAGTGTAATCAAATAAAAAGCACTTCAGTCTCATAAGTACTGTATATAATTGCGTAACTGTACTTCATTTCATTTTTCCACAGGTCACAGGTTAAATGGCTGTGCTGTGCCACTCGTATCCCATGGGTCAGCGATAACTCTGCGCAGAAAAGACCCTGACAAACATGATTCAGGAGCTGTCACGTCCGCTCCACTCAACTCCCATACGAGCCACCAGGCCACTCTGAGGTGAGCTTTGATGGAACAGCTGCTGCGCATGTAGAGTAAAAACTACAGAGAGGTGATATCACTGGCACACCTATGACCCACCATCCTTTAACAGAAAATGAATCAGGGACAGGGGGCCACAGTAGAAATGCACCTCTGCCTGCAGGCTCAGTCCCAGTGGATGCATGAAGGCATAAATCTGTCATATATGAGAAGAAACAGTCCTGAAGTGACGCACAGGTCAAGAGGATGTTCAGGTTCAAGTTGTGCTCATCCTCCAGTCATGTGGAGTTAAATGTGTAATACCTAGCAATGAAGAAATCTGTAGTTTGTAGGTTCATATAAGGACTGACAAGATAAAGCAGCTTTTATGACATAGTTCCTGCTTACGAATAAATCGTTTCGCACCTTATTCATCCATTCACACCAAACATTGGCTCTTCTCTTTTACAACTGCACACAAGTTCAAGTCTCACTTCAGAACATTTCAGTCAATATTTTCAGTCTTTTCGAGCAGGATGTTTTTTTACTATTTCTATTTGCACATTTTCATTGCTATACAGTACCGTGCAAAATTACTAGCTTTCTTGTTTTGCAGGGTTGTACTGTAAATATCATATGAGTGTATTTATTAAATTTAAATGTATTAAAATAAACTCACTTTTATTAGTCTTTTAATTTATTTATTTGTGTATTTGGACGCTAATAATTCATAAAGTTTGAATTTGAACGCTCCAGGTGCAGCAAAACTATCCTTATATTCAGTTTTGGCCAAAAAAAAGAGTAGATTTCTACAGTCTGTTTCAATTTCTGCTTAATTTATTATGTCTCTAATGAGTTACATCACAACATTTGCGCATATAAGGTCAAGACTTCTGATGGACATTTCTCTGAGTACGATATAAATATTTATCAGCAGCAAACTTGAAGCTTAATGCCTAAATATTCAGTTGTTGGTTAATTTCAACTATTATATAAGTAAACTTGCTAAAGATATTGAAAACAACACCTGATCTGTGTACAAATGAAAATAATCAGCTGGAGAAAGTGTCTCTGAACGGATCATATTTTGTCTTCCAGCAAAAAGTAAACAATATCACAACGACTGGATGCCTTTATTGAGCGCCACCATTTGGAGAAGTTTACTTGAAGTAAAATGGAACAAAAGACTGAATTTGGTGGTGATATTTGAGGCCGTTCTCCCTCAGGTGTCAGTGAATCCTTATAAAACTGGATTTCTAAAAGTATTGAAATAACATGATAAATATAGGTGTGGCCTTAAGTAAAAATGCTTTTCAAATGTGCACAACAATACAGTTACTTAACAATGGATGGTGTAATATGACCTGGAATGTGTTTACAGTAATTAAGACTAGACTGGAAGAAATCAAGTCTTACTTTCAAGAAATAATCCTGTACTTCCTGTAACTTTAAGGCTCCTAAATATAAAAAAGAAAATACTCTCATTATTCTAGTAACATATTTTAAAAGTATGTAAAATTGTGAGAAATTTACTCACGTAAATCACAAAAATCCAGTTCTACTGTACTTTAGTGGCAGTTTCTAATTATTGTTTTCTCTCTCTTTAAGTAATTTATGATTTTTTTTTAACCCTTTGATGCATCCTGGTCACTCCAGTGGACAGTTCTTCTACAGTTGTTCTCTTGTATATTCATGGGTTTTGTTGTTTTAGTTCCATATCAGTCAGTTCATATCATTACTGTAACTTGGCTGTTCTTAATACCTGATCTGCACTAACATGTTCATGTGTAAATCAATTGCTTGTTATTAGACTAATTAAGAGTCTTCTTAACAAAAATTGCATTAAAATAGTTTTATTTCATATTGCTCTGATATTGAATTTTAAATACATGTTTCTTTGGTTCAAAGCTTAAACATATCCTGTCCAGCTGAATAGGTATTTTTGTAAGGTTCATTAAAAAGATTTCAATAACACTGGGGGTTTTTTTTCAACCTAAAAAGGAATAAAAACACTTAGGATAAAAATCTTGACTAAGGTTTTGATAATCCCTGCACCAAAGGGTTAATAATATTAATCTCTGTATTTTGCTGTTTGTCCTTCAATGAACATCATGCATTTTCTTATAGTTTATTTACTGATCATGTAGATGTTCATAAAAGCTGAGACTAAAGTTGATGCTTATATCCAAAACAGAGACAATTGAAGAAAAAGTGAGTTTTTCAGCAGTTATCAATAACTAAACATAGAAAAAAGCATCTCCATCCACTGTTATTGTTCCAACTCTATGAGTTTTACTGGTGAATCAATGTTGTAGAACACAGATGTCAAACATACGGACTGGGGTCCAAATCTGGCCCGTCTAAGGGTCCAATCTGGCCCTTTGGATGAGTTTATGAAATGCCAAAATTACACTAAAATATGAACCATTTTAGTTCATGGTCCACATTCAGACCAATTCAGTCTTGTAGTAACCTATGAATATTCACATGTAAAATATTTTCTCTTTGTAAATGTATTTTTCCCATTTAGTGACACTCAAAGTATAATTTCACACAAAAAAAAATCGCAATACTCATAATTAATGTGAAAAAATTGGAAATGTCTTAAGAGAAGTAAGTAAAATTTTTTATAATATTCCACCTATTACTAAATATTTTGCGGTTCTGAAGATCCACTGTGATCTGTAAGTTAGAATCTATGTGTGTGAGTGATAAACTAAAGCCTAATATTGTTTGTTTTCATGATGTAATTATATGTTTTTCACTCTAACACAGAGAAAAAAGTTTGGAGTTGACATTATTTATGTATTACGTAATTTTTTTATTTCTTTTTTTTACTGGTTCGGCCCACTTCAGATAAAATTTAGCTAAATGTGACCCCTGAACTTAAATGAGTTTGACACCCCTGTTGTAGAAGATGATGGTGTTTCCATGGTAACTATGGAGCCTCTGAATGTCCAAATGGGTCATACCTGATAACCATGAAAAGATAACAAACTACATTTTGTGTGTATTGATAGGTTTATTATTTCCATTTTTTAATCTGTTGATTCAGAATTGATGAAACCTTTCAGATCAGTGGATGAGTTTGGTCATCGATGGCTGTTTGGCTGTTTATGGGTTAATTCCATCTCCAACATGTTGCTGTTTTTTATCACATCAGCTGATCTAAAAGGTCGATTACTCTTTTCTCTGCTCATACTTTACTTATGTAACCTGTTTTTCAGCTTTCAGTATATTTCCATTCAAAATAAGACAGAGCGAAGGGTAAACAGCCCAGTGTATAGACACCACAGGCCCAGGTTTCACACAGTTTACACCACACTAATAATTCCTACCTGCTTAATCAAATGCTTCCACCCTGTCAGCAAACATCATGTACACTTTCTGTAAGAAATGGAGACGTTTGTGGAGATTTCCACCATTAGACCATCATCATGAACAGCTCTCTGTCCAACCTGAATTAACGCCTGTGATAAAACAAATCCAAATCTATCACCAGCTTGTTGTCACAGGTGTATTTGCATTTCTGAGGCAAGTGGAGCTGTGCCCTACCTCCTGTCAACTGTGGTTCTTTTACATTTTAAGTGAACTGAACTTTTATGGTGAACACACTGCTACTTTACTAGAAAGTATCTGCTTCAGACATTAAATCTGCTAAATCTTACATACTTTAATAAGATGAGTGTTATGTAAAAAATGTAATAAAAAAAAAAGTTAAAAAAAATAAATACGATGAATCAGAAAACAAATGGCAAAACAGCTGGTTAGCTCATGTTTTTAATATATATCATGGTGTGTTATTCCATTATTCCACATAAACTTTGGTTTATGTACATGTATACAATGGATCAGTAAATATTCCACTAGAAAGAACCTGTAAAGTGAATGGATCATAATGTGCAGACAGTATTTTGAAGTAGATCTGAGACCAATATTCCTTTGGACTAAAACCTATTCTCTTGTTAATCCTAAGAATTTCATATTTTGACTAAAGATTTATCCTAGAAACTTGAGCCATTTAAGACTTGAGTTTTTTTTATCACAACATTTCATTAGTTTCATTCAGAAGCATTTTACTTGTAGACCAGTGGATTCTGCTGCTTTCACTGTGTTTTATGTTTTTATGTCCACAAAAGTATTAATGAACCCCTCAGGGACAAATTAATAAAAGAGAAGTGAAGTGGTTGGATGCTGGTTGTCAGCTCCATTATCACGCCTTCAGTGGAGTTCTTCCACTTTGGTGCAAACATTCACTTGCACTAAAGGTTTTGAACTGAGTAAAATGTTATGGTCAAAGGTCACCTGTGACAGGCCACATAACTGGTCTTTATTAACTATTTTTGGCCAGTTCTACTGTACTGTATGTACAGTAGAACTGGCCAAAAATAGTGACAAAAAAATCTCAAAAAGTTACAAAACGGTGACAACAGCAGTTACAATGAGGACAGTGTGTCAAAAACTCAGGTCTAATGTGGTCTCCAGGGTCTGTAAGATCCACCACTATATGAACAGATATGGTAACAGAACAACTGATCCACAAATCATACAGGGATGAATTTGTTGGCCAACACCCAAGAGGAAGACCTCCCAAGAGATGGTCTGACTAAATCAGACAAGAAATGGGGCTTCCATTACGGACTGCAGAGCGCAACATACTGAGGGAACATGAAGAACAGTTGGCGGTTGCGGGTGGTGTGAGAGCAAGGGGCGGAAGACGCCTGTGCTGATAAGTCAAGTCAGTCAAGTCATATGGTAACTTCACCAACCTTGATTTTTCTCCCTAATAAAATATTTTCCAAAAATTTCACAAAACATTTAATCTCTTCTTTGGTTCTCCAATAACACACTAAGCATGTAGAATTTCTGTGTGAGTGTCCTTAAAGAGTTCAGCAGTAGTTTGACTGGTTCTGATTGGTTCTTACCTGTTTGATGGTCCTGTCCTGTATGACTGAGGCCATTGGTGTGGAGTGAGGCGGACCGGGACAAGGGGGTACACCGAGTAGGAACAGGAACAAAGGTGGGATCCAGATCCAGAATTAACTGATTTAATTGCTCTATGGACTCATCAATGTCTGTGGCCAAAGACGCCAACTCGTCGTCCTCTTGTGACGGTGAAGAAGTGTGCATGGTGTCGGGTGTGTCGGGTGTGTGTTTGTCGTCAAGCAGCCCTCTCTGGACCGCTTCCCTACTGCTGGTTCCTCTCAATGGAGCCTCAGGGGCCACCAGAGGAGGCGGCCTCTCCTTCCTCATCTTCATCATTGTCTCTTTATCATCATCACTGACCATCTGCTGCTGTTCAACCCACGCCTCTGTGCCGTACTCCGCTTGGACCGGTCTCTCCTCAGAGGACAGCGAGCAAATACTGCTGCCACTTGGCATGTCCGCTGCTGCAGCTGCCACCTCTTCATCATCCTCATCATCCAGTATGTCTGTTTCCCGTTCACTGGATGAAACCTCTCCATTGATAGTGTGTCCCAAGCTGGACTCATCCTCAGTGATCTCCCCCTCCCCTCCATTGGACACAGGAAGCTCAGTCATGACCCCTAGAGGAGCCTGCCTCCCTGCTGAGGGGTCCCTTACACAGCTTCTCCTGTGTTTGTCCCCGGTCCAACCCTGTGAAGCCACAGACAGACCTGAATCACTGCTGCCCGACGGCGCCCGGTCACTACAGCTGGAGCTGCTGGTTGGTGAAGTCAAAGCAACCCTTTCCTCAACACTTGTCTTCCTCAGTTTGGTGTACAAACTTCCATTCAAAGATGGAGCTGAGGAGAAAAAACGAAAATTCTTTGTTTATTACAGATATTTCATAACATTCATTCATTTTTCACTCATTTTCTGAACATGCTTTACCCTTGAGAGGGGGTTCTGGAGTCTATCCCAGCTACCTCTGAGCGGAGGTAGGGTAAAAATTAATATAATAATGGATTACAATTCTATAACACTTTTCAAGGCTCCCAAATTACTTTACATGTTTGATCCGTTGTTCATTCACTCACACATTCTCCCTCTGGTGGTGCTAAACTACATTTGTTGCCACAGCTGCCCTGGGGCAGACTGACAGAAGCGTAGCTGACATTTCAAGCAAAATGGCCCCTCCAACCACCACTGGTCACACTGTTCTGTAGGTAAAATATTACAGGAATAAAACTAATTAAATGTTCCCACATGTGTGTTAGTGATAAAGAAAACTCAAGTCTTAAATGCTGGTTGGATCAAGTTCCCAAGATAAGTCTGGGGTCAAAATGTGAAATTCTTAGAATGAAGGTTTTGGTCTAAAGGAATATTGAAGATCCCAGATCTACCAGATCTGCACATTATTATCCATTCACTTTATATATATATATATATATATATATATATATATATATATATATATATATATATATATATATATATATATATATATATATATATGTATAGCAGTATCATTTATGCACCAATGTCAGTGTTATTGGAAGCAAGGACGATGAAGTGTCTTGCCCAAAGACACAACAGACAGAGCAGGATTCCGACAGCCAACTCTTTGGTTATTGGATGACCTGGCCTACCTCCCGAGCCATGTTCTCCCCAGCACACATCCTTGGTACACCCTAGATGTGTCATCAGTTCATCACTCATCAATCACTCTCCCATTCATTGGGCATTTTAATTAAAATTAACCCTGTCATCCATCAGTGTACGCCTTTGAATGGTAGGAGGAAGCCAGAGCACTCGGCAAGAACCAACACAAACATGGGGAGAACATAGTAACTCTGCACAGAAAGGTCCCGCTTCCATCAACTGACGGGTATTTGATGTCAAAAAAGTAAAAATAAATTTAACTAAGCACATTATTGCATTGAAGCCACAATGTCTGCACCGGTGTTCCTTCATTTAAAGCTGCTGGAGATTATATCAGTGGGAAAAAACAAATAACCGGAAAGTAGACACCTTCCTTTTGTAGTTTCAGCCCGAATCAAAAGACTAAACATAAATATAGATGAAACCGACGCTGTTTCATCTCGTAAAGGAAAAAAGAAAAGTCAAGCCACTTCTCCATGTTGCCACGTCGATTTAGAGTAGAGAAGTAGAATAACATCACCTCAATTCTTACTGAATCAGATCAGGTTTAGGAATTTAGGAATTCCAGGTGTCCATCATGTATTTATCACCTCTACTTGTGTTTGAAAACACCTGTCATTAACCCAAATCTGCATGTCACAGTACAACACAGGATTGTCTCACACCACTTGAATTAAAATAGGCTGAAAGAAAGATAATAATGGAACATTTTCCCAGTGACATTTTAAAAAACTATCAAGTACTGCAGCTTTAACCTTGATGTGCATGTCAAACAATAATATAGCTACTACACATCTAAGATTTACTGAGTGGAAACGAACAATAAACATTCTCTAGCAATCTTAATTATGTAAACGTCTGCTCTTGTACGGAATATTATTGCCAAAACACAAGAACGATTTCATGATGTGATAAAGCACTGCTTGGTAATTGTTTTTGCAGCACATTCATTTACACTTGAATTGTATTAATTTTACGTGGTTTAATCAGTTACGAAATGATCAAAAAATATATAGCAACTCCTTTTCATTGATTTGTTTTTGGACATTTAAAAGCATAACTTTCAGTGGTGGAATATAACTAAGAACTCAAGTATTACATATATGTATCTGCAGTTTAATTAACACTTGTTTGTGTGACAGTAGCAGTTTTTCTAGAGACAAACATATCTTCAAATGTGTTGATTTTGAATATTTGTGATAAATTGAAGGATGAAGTGGCCCTTTTAGGGCTGTTATTATCCTCCTTAAGCTAAACAAAGTCTGTAAAAATCCTGCTGATTTATTGGCAAATGCACTGTTACAACCCTGGGAAGAGGGCTGTTTTCTGTGTTGATGATAAGTTGACGCTTACGCATGGTTCTCACAAAACCGTGATAGTAAAAACATGTGATTCTAGACCAGGGGAGTCAAACTCATTTTAGTTCAGTTCCACATTCAGCCTCCTGTAATGTGATCTGAAAAGGACCATAACAGTAAAATAATAACAGTGAAAAGAGTAAAATTACATTATGATAATGTTTACATCTATAATGTTTCCCTCAAAATGTAAAAACCATGACACGATTCAGAAAAATAAGTGTAATTTTAAAAATGTTCTGCCTCAGTCTATCGGTTTGTCATTTGCACATGTGCAGAACAACTTACATTTCAATTACAAATGCACAAAACATTTAGTAACAGGCAGAATATTTCTAAAATGACACGTATCTTCAGATATTTCAGGATTTATTCAAGTTTTTGTAAAAGGATGTTAATATAAAGATTTTCATGTAATTTGACTTTTTTTAGATTAAAATCTACAGTTTTCATTATTTATAGGTAATTATGATTATATTTTACTAGTCTGACTTAATTGAAATGTAATTATTCTGTATGTAGAACCTGGATTAAAATAATTTTTATACCATTAATGTCTCAATTGTTATTCATATGGTCCCCAGGCCTTATGTTTGACAACTATGTTCTAGACTATGATGCATTAATGTAGATGAAAACAATTGAGAATGTATTTGTAAATTAAATGAGCTCAGCCTTAAACATCCACAGCAGTGAAATGCAACAAACACATAAAGTCAAATTAATCCAGAAACATATCATATTTCCCGGACTATAAGGCGCAATTACAGTAAAAGACTTTAATTTTCTCCAAAAATGACAGTGCACCTTATTATCCAGAGCACCTTATATATGGATTATTTCTGGTTGTGCTTAGTGACTTGGAATTTTATCTCAGAATTTTGACTTTTTAAAAGTTTGATTTAGCAGAATAAGAGCATGTTTTGTTCCGTGTTACAACTCAACAAGGTTGGGAGTCATTGTGACTGTTTAGCTTTGCTTAATGCACCTTATAGTCCAGTGCGCCTTACACATGAAAAAAACAAACAAAAAAAACGTAAAAAAAAAAAACCCAAATAAACCATTTATTGACAATGCACCTTATAGTGTGGAAAATACAGTAATAATGAAATACTGACCATTTTCCTACACACTGACTAGTAGTACTTTTCTTACTTTAAGTCCATTCTACTGACAACACTCATAGTTGTAAGTGGACGACTGGAAATTCTCAACTTCTGTACTTTGTATTACCGTAACCTTCATGACTTTATAACCTTAGGTAATATTTTACTACTTGTTTATGACTTCAATCTCAAAACTATCTAGTGCTTTCTTCAAGTACTATACAGTACCATGGAAGTGACACTCATTTTATGTGTAGCTGCGAAATGCAGTTCAGTTTTATCTGAAATGGACCAGATTGGTAAAATATTAGTATAATAACTGCTGATCTTCCTTTAATAATTATTTTGTCTTTGTTTTAGTGCACAGAAAATACAATTACAATATGAAAATCTTTAAATTTACAAACTATCCTTTCAGAAAAAAGCAAATAACCTGAATGTCCATGAACAACCTGAAATTTGTTTAGAAAAATAAGTCAAATTTTAACAATGTTCTGTCTGAGCTTATCATTTACACTTACAGATCAGATATTTAGTAACAGGTATCTGGAACTGAAATAAACAGCATTTCACAGTATGATCAAAAATGACTTTTCAAGACTCAGTGACACTCTTAAATGTTAATATTCTCTGTGTAATTTTTGCATTTGATAAAATCATCCCATGGGCTGGATTGAACCCTTTTGAGTCCTGGTTTTGGTCTGTGGACCATATGTTTGCCCCCCTAGTATTAAGACTGTTTTCTGGGAAGACACCTTCAATGGCCCAGACATGATTCACATCATTTTCATCCTCTGACCCCTGGTGCCCTGTGGAAGAGACCACTCCCCTCAGGTTTTTCCTTTCCTCTGTCACCCCTCTGGTTATGACACACACACACACACACACACACACACACACACACATATATACACATACAGTGAAACACACCACCTGTTGGACCCCTGCCATCTCTGCAGACACACTCCATGTAGATAAAACAGAGCCCCTTTGTGTGGGCGGATGCATACGTGTATGTTTGTGTATGTGTGTATGTATGTGTCACGCAAAGGACATGTCTGTCAAAGCAGTCTGAGGTCAGATGGAGCTGATTATCTGCACTTTTCTCTGACTGCACTTAAACTACGCAGCAGCTCGGTAGGTAAAGGAGCGAGCTGTATTCCTATGAAGGTTGTTGCATTTAGATTAGATAAGACTGCCTTGTACAGTGACTGTAACAATACATACGGTGCATACCAGAGCTGTATGAGCACAGCCTCTTAAGTCCAAAGAGGCAATAAAACTCAAATACCAGACATGCATGGTAAACCCTCACAGCTGGTCTAATAGGGTTTTCACACAGACTAACGCACAACTTGAGAATGAGCAAAAAAAAAAAAAAAAAAAAAAAAAAGTAAGACAACAGAACCATGCAAAGCAGCTTACTTTACCGTCACTCAGACTGGAGTAAACTTTCACTGTTGCAGACCAGAAACAGGATAGAAATACTTGCTGAAGTCAAAGAGAGGAAAAGAGAAACAGATGACAAGCAGAAAGGAAAGAGGGGACGAGGACAGAATAAAAAAGAGAAAGTATAGGGCTTAAAGAAGGATAAAACAGATTCAGACCGGCTCAGCTGAAGGCTCTCTTTCCTCCTCCTCCTCCTCCTTCTCCTCCTGCTCAGTCGTCGTCCTCTCTGTCTCTGCCACAGGAAGACAAGCAGAGAACATTCTTTCTCTTTAGGTGCTAACAGCCCCCCTGCGTCTGTCTGTTTTCCCTCGCTCTGTATGTCACTTCTGCAGTCCAGCTTCGCCCAGCTCCGTCCCTGCACACTGTGAATCCCCGCCTTCATCGTCACCAGCAGTTTAGAAATCCCTCATCCCCTCCTCTCCTCCCCCCCCCCTCGCCCCCCCCCCCCCCTTCCCTGCATCCTGTCCGGGTTGACACAGGTAGGTTACATGCATTTTTGTGCCTCAGGGAAGGAAACAGCGGAGAAAAAAAAAAAAAAAAAAAAAGAAGAAGTTTAGAGGTGGATCATTCACTAGTTGGAGGGTAAATTTTACTGAAGCACAAAATACAAGCACTTTTTTTCCAGGTCTTTACTCATGCTCCACTACATTTTGTACTTTAAAATTTTGTAGGTGAATTTTTAATGCACCACATCGAAAGTAGAATACATTGTTAAAGCTTGAAACTTCTTTATCTTTCAGTTCAGAGTAGTTTAAGTTAGTTTGACATTTGCGAAGTGGTTTGTTTCATTCATATTTTGAGGGGTAGACTTGTTTAAGTGGAGATTTTGATTACTTCTATGAAAAATGCATGAAATCAAATATGAACTTTTTTTTTTTTTTTTTTTTACAGTACGGTACATCATTATAATGGAAGGAACACAAAAACAAAAACTTTGCATTGCATTGTTTTACTGTAATTATCTAGATTTTTTTTCTGGTTTTGAAAGTTGTCATTTTAATTTTAATCTCATTTTACTAAATCACGTTCGGTACTACTAGTATAGTTGCTTGACTCATATTTCAGATGTCAGCAGCAACTTTTCCTTGTAAATGTCTTCCATGGTTTCATGTCAACATATCGTTCAATATGTCACCAAACTTAATATATTGCATAAAAGAGAGCTTTTTTCTTTCTTTCCTCTCCCATTAGTTGTCTCTCTGTAAAGAACACTGAATTTAGCATTGTGTGTGAAACATAATTTTGTAAATGAAGCAGTCTAGGCTTTTGGGAAAGGAATTTCAAAGTTGTTTTTGTTTGGTTTTTTTTACTTTTTAAAAAATCTTTCCATTCACTTACAATGGGCAAAATTCATACAATGAGCATCATTTTTTGTGCCTGGCACCACTTGTTTTAAATTTTTTTAAAAATCAAGCAAAACATCTGCCAATGGAAGAAATAAAAATTATCTTGGTAAGATTTTTTTGAAATAAAATTTTCAAGATCTCTTATGTAAAAAATAGGTTCTTCCAGTATATCTCACTGAAAAGTTACTCTTTAGGTGATTATGTCTTATTTTGAGTGTGATGAGATATTTTGACTAGAAACTACAAAAATACACTTGGTAAGATTTTCTTTTTTTTTTCCTGTGAGTTGATACGTCTGTCTTTATGCATATACAGTTTATATTTACAGAGGGAGTTTTTCTTATTCCACTTTTCTTATATTTTTGTTCATGTCAACAAAGAATTACTTGTATATGTTTCTATAGTTGACAAATAAGCTAATTCTAATTCTGTTTTGTGTGATGTAGTGCAGCTGTGGTTAAGAAGATGAGTCTATTAAGTCTATTGGACACACTGTTAGCTCGACAAGCTTCATCGATTCGTCATCCATTATTTCCCCCAGCTCCACCCTTTTGTCCAAATATGGTCATGTCAGGCTCCAAAGAGCCAGGAAGTCTTTTACCAAAATGCAAACTTCAGGCTTCAATGTCCACTTTCCACTCCAGTGGCTCCAACAACAACACACTGCCCTCGTGCCGCTAATACTTCCCTATTAATGAGGACAGCCATTGCTCAGTTGGGAGAGCAGGTCGTCCGTTACCTGAAGGGTTGGCGGTTTGATTCCCGCTCTGTCCTAGTCAGTCTGTTGTGTCCTTGGGCAAGACACTTTACCCTCCTTGCCTCCAGTGTCACTCACACTGGTATATGAATGCGTATGAATGTTTGGTGGTGGTCAGAGGGGCCGTAGGCGCGAAATAGCAGCCACGCTTCTGTCAGTCTGCCCCAGGGCAACTGTGACTACATATGTAGTTTACCACCACCAGAGGGAGCATGAGAGAGTGAATGAATAATGGATCAATAATGTAAAGCGCTTTGGGTGCCTTGAAAAGCGCTATAGAAATTTAATCTATTTTTATTATTATTAATGATAAATCAGTCAGAGGAAGCATCCCATTGTTTTATAGGGCCGTTTCTAGCTATATGCAAACTACATAAATGTTGTGGGCCCCCAAGCAGGCCCTCGGAAGGAACAAATTATTCAATTCTGGTGGTGACCCAGAAGAGATCATTGCGGTAAATGGAGAATAAATTTCAAAGTGATCCAGAATCCAGGATCTCTTCTAGATCACCACCAAAATTTTGTAATGTGTTCCTTGTGACACCCCCAACACATCCTGAAAATTGTATCAAAATCCACCCATAACGTTTTGAGTAATGTTAACAAACAGACACACAGACAGAGAAACTCCAGCAAAAACATAACCTCCTTGGTGGAGGTTTGCGCTCTCAGAGTACTTTTCTAGTTTTAATTGTAGACTGCTTTACTTGTGAAGTCTAATAAGTTGTGTCATCTTGGTCGACCATCTAAAGGATTCAGGAACCTTTTCATCATAATTTGACAAACGAGGGGCCCCCTTAACAGCACCTTACTTAGGGCCCCCACGAAGCTAGAAACGGCCCTGACTTTAACTACATTTTGGTGCTCATACATACTTGCATACTTCTACTTGAGGGAAAGATATCTGAGTCCTTCCTCCACCAGCGGTCAGTACATGTGCACTCACAGACAGGTGAAAAGAGTTTGAGCAACACACATAATGCGCTTTCAAGGGGAACAAAAAAACAAAAAACAAAAAAAACCAAAGCGCGGGGACCTTGAGCTGGCCAATTATCAGGAGGGGAATGTAAACATGGGGGCGGGATCTGGACAGACTTGTGTGCAGATGGGGGGGATGGGGAAAACCTGCAACTTGAACCTGAAAGGCAAAGTTAGTAAGAGATAAAGAAGAGAAGAAGAACAGGAAAGGGTAAGAGTAGGAAAAGAAGAAGAAGAGATGGAGTGATACAATAGGGGAGGTGTGTCGGTAAAGTCCAACCACCTGGGGTTGAAAACAACATTCTTGTGAGTGGCTGGTGTTGCTAACTGGCTGGCATGCTCATTACGCTCATGTGCATGCGTGAGTGCTGGCGGTTAACATAATGGCCATGTGTGTGTTTGTGTGCATTCATGTGTGTATGTGTGTTTACATGGCACTTTTCCTCATGTCTCCCCCAATGATCAGCCTATCTAAATTACATGGCTGGCCAGGGCAGATTTAGCAACGGCATAAAACAGCTGGAACTGAAACCCTCAACCGCTGCTTAAAGTGATTGTTTCAGCTGTCTGGGTGTGTGTTTTTCTGTTAGTGTTTTGCTGTATGAACGGTTATTCTAACTAAATGGAAACTCCTGAAAAACACTGGCCTCCAAAATACATAGGTCTGGTCTGCGTGATGTCTAGATGACTGTCGTTTCGGCCCTTCTCTGGGACGTTTCGGAGGCCTTTGTGACCACCACGGTTGTAGGATGTCAGTGATGAGCAGACGATTACACACACAACTGACCACAGTCCAAACACATGTCCCACAAAATTAATGTGGAGCATGTTTCATTTGAGGAAAGGTAGCGACACAAGTAGAGCTGCACAATATTTTGTTTCAGCATCGACATTTTTTTTCTTTTCTTTTGATTTTTTTTTCAGCATGGACATTTCAATGTATGTGTGCGTGATAGTCACATGGCGAGTCCTGCAATGTAAGACACAAATTAACTCAACATTTTCTCATCTAATTTCAAGAGAACCTAACACACACTGAACACATCACAATCATTCTGAAATATAAATTCGTAAGAATTTCAACACGTCAGGCCCCAGATAGGTTTCTTTATCTCGCTGAAACATTCAGTTTTTAACTTGACGGAACATGCAGGTGTGAAGAATGACAAAATACTAATAACAGAAATTCTTAATGCACTATTTCACAAATGCATAGGGTGTTCTAAAAGGTTTTTCCAACACTGCACACTACATGTCATAGATACATGCATCTCTGTGTGATTTCTTGAATTTTATACTATGTAGCATTGCTTTATTTTCTTAATCTGACAGAAACCTAATTGTATTTTAGGGACTTTTATTTCAGTTTTTTTTTTTTTTTTTTTTTTTTTACACTTTATTGAACATTTATTTAGTGATTCTTTTTCTATTTTAGCTTATAATAATAATAATAATAATAATGGATTTCTATAGTGCTTTTCTAAGCACACAAAATGCTTGACATTATTGACCCATTATTTATTCACTCTCACATTTTCCCTCTAGTGGTGGTAAAGTACATTTACTTGTTTTATTTATTTTATTTTATTGTTTCTTAATGCTTTGATCCACTTTGATCTACTGGTTGTTTTAATGTGTTTTATAAATAAACCTGGATTGGATTGGATTGGATTGAAAAGGCTCCTTAAGATTAAAAAAAAAATTACAATACGGACAGCAACGCATTTAACTAGATAATAGGTAGGGTAGCAAACACACATACAAATACAGACATCGTTTAAAATACAAGATGATGATTGTAAAGAGAGTAGTTTAGGTATTAAATTATTATGAACATGTTTCTCCTAAAGTCCTGTGAGACCAGCTCCTAAAGTTGCAGGTCATTTGATTCCAAGCAAAGGGAGCTGTAGATATATGTAGAGGAGCTTTGGAACAGACGGAAGGAATAAATCCTGACACCAAAAACTCTAAGTCCCTCTGCTATTTCTGACAGATGTATTTCAGAATATATGAAGGAAGCAAACCTAGGAATGCATTTCTATATGAGGGCATACATAAGTCTGTATATAGACAAAACCAGGTCACAAAATCTGCCATGAGCTACAACTGTCAGTGTTTTAAAGGCTTTAAAGTTGGTAATAAACCCCAAACGTTCAAAGAAAACACTGTTTAGAGCATGATAGCTTTGAGAGGATGCAAGTATGTGCTGTATATCGCATCACCAAAGTCCAGCACAGACATAAAGGGTGCAGGAATAAGTCTGTTTTTAGCTTTAAAAGCAGAAACAAAAGAGAAAAATCCAGTTCAGTTTAACGTTTTTTTTCAGTTGTTGAATATGAAGCGTGAAGTGATATCAAGTAAAATACCCAGTCACAGACTTAATCTGATAAATAAAAGTGATGTGTATCTATAAGTAAAGAAACATCACATCTATGCTGTGGGGAAGAAAAAAGGTCACTATTAGTTAGATTTGTAACAAAAAGAAATAACCAGCATATAAATACAATATCATAATCCCTTTAAATATAATTACAGATACATCATCTTACATTAGTGTTGCAGCTGGTAAAAGGCACATGTTGAACAGTTTCATAGAAGGGGGTGGGGTTAAATAAATTTTCTTCTTCCTACTCCTTTTTGAGCAGTTCATATTGAAGCTATCTTAAATTCGAGTCTGTTTGTTTGTCTGTCTGTCTGTCAGCAGGATTACGCAAAAAGTTCTGAACAGATTTGGATTAAACTTTCAGGAATGATAATTTATTCGTTGTATTTTTATTTATCCTTTAGTTGGCCAGGATTGTCCCGTTGAGACTAAAAGTGTTCTTCTTCCAGGGAGACCTGGTCAAAATGGCAACAAACAATATCTTTCAGACAGAGACAACACAATCACATATCAGGGAGAAATAAACAAACATAACACATTGACACATAAAGGAGACAGACTTACATACAAATAATAGATAATGGGTCAAGGAAGAACCCATTAGATTTTGAGCAATGAAGGACAAAGGTCACACTAAAAGTCAACAGCTAAAACACATAAGTGGTAATATCTCAGAATTCAGACAAGGTAGAATCTTGCAGTTTTTTTGCATTTTAATTGTCTCACCTTCAGACATCAGATGGGTCAACACCTATGGCTCGATCACGTCACGTGTGAATGAAAAATCAAGCCTTGGCGGAGGTCTGCTGTCTCTGACTGCCTTGTTATTGTTAGTGTATGTGGCAGTTGCTGTGGTATCTTGATTATCTTCATTTATTGGTGTATTTCAGGAGTGCCCAATCTTTTTTAAGAGAGTGCCAGATTTGATGGTTCCCTTCTGACATTTTTAAACAGTAAAAAATTACATATAAATTCATTGTTCTATAACATTTTATCTTCATTGTTACAATATTATTTAAATCAATGTAACCAAATCTAAGTGAACATTTTAAAAAATCCGCCTGTCTTTCCCATCCGGAATCAATAACAAACTGTGAGTATCTGGAGATGATAAACATCTGAACCCCATGTTCATATTAAACATGACTTATCATTACTCATATACTAGTCAGTAATGAAAAGTCTGTTCACATTTAAGATTAAAACATATGACTTTTGCACTTGTCTTTTACAAGATCCTTCAAAATTTTATATTTTGTTTTACACGTATAAATACATAACACCAGCACTTGTAGGCAACTGTCTTGGAAACTTCGTAGGTTGCCTTGGTGACGGATTAATGTAACTCACAGGCTCGCGCTCACTCCGTTAGCTTGTCGTACTGTACGTTAGCATGTTTTCTCTGGTAGTGTCTCTTTACATTGAATTCTTTAAACAAGGCAGTAGTCTCTGTACAAATTAGACAAACACAAGCGCCTTAATTTTCAGCTAAAAAATATTCTAATTACCTTCTGTCCTGGAAGCGAGGGCCCTCACTGTCAATGTTCCTCTTTTTATTTACAGGCGCCATTAGCAAGAAGGGATCACGGCAGTTAGATAGAGTTAGAGTGGTGCTGCCACCATCAGGTCAAAGGAGGTGTTGCATTTGATCCAAATACTTGGATGTATTTATTATGTTGGACAGTCTGAGCGAGCCATAAATAATGAATTATAAAACTGAAGCTGTGGGCCGTGTGAATCATGGCCCCCAGCCCAGCATGTCTGGTGCATTTACTCCGTCATTAGTTTCTTATATACAAAAAGTGCTTGTTTGTTTGTTTTTTTCTTTTTTCCTGCTCATTACGAATAAATAAGTAAATGAAATGAATGAAATTATAATTTATTGATTAGCATTTCTCTTTATTAATATAAAAGCAACTAAAGCTGCCAAACAAATGTCATGTACTGAAATGCACATTTGTGTCTGAGATGCAGTGAAGAAGTACCTAAAAACAGCACAAAATATGAGTTTCTCACATTCCATTCAACGCTGTAAAACTCCTAAAGAGCAGCCAGAGTCATATCACTTCATTCACTAACAACATAAACTGCACAAACACTAAACAGCACACACCCACAGCATATTATCACCTCATAAAGTCCTCATAGTTACCAAACAGCTGCATGTTTTTCCACTGAAATCAAGCAGATGATCGCTTCATGTTCTGTACATCTGATGAACATCACTCACTTAGTCCTGTGTTTCCTCTCCTTTCAGCTCTAGATTGTTGTCCTCATCTCGTGGGAAAAATATCTGGATCTTTAGATGTTGCACTTTTTTCATCTGTGGATTTGTACTGAACAGCTGCCTGCCTCTGCTGGAAACTATGAGACTGAACTGGACTGTAACTGTCCACCTAAACCAGAGTGTGTCATTACATGCACACTAATGTTAGACTATTGTTCAGAATAAGACAATAATCCCATCTGACAGCTCATATTCTGCTGGATATGTAGAATTATCTCTTTTCTGATGAAGTCATGTGGGAATATGTTGATGTTACTCAGATTTGGAGAGTATTTATTGGATATGTGCATACAGCACATTCAGAATATATGTTTCAGTTGAGGTTTTTAACCACAGTTTGCAACACAGACCCTCCTGTTCATAGTCAACACACTTCATTGAGCTCAAACCAACCAGACGACAGTTTCCCAGGCTGCATATGTATGGATACAGGAAAAATACATAAACCATTTATGGTCAGATAAAGAAAAACTACTACTTTTCAATATTAAGTTTTCACAATGGTCACCATTAGAAAGCTATTTTGATGTAAATCACTACTTCAGTCAACATATGGTCCCTCTCTACAGAGATGGTCCCGATCTAAAATTAGCATTTAGTACCTATCTAACATTTAAACTGAACCTAGTTACATTTCCAGAGTCAACTTTACACTAGTAAGAGGTTGGTTGTGTTCCTTTTACATAGCGTTCTGGAATCATAATTCCACTTTTATCACAGCTTTGTTATTTCTTCTAGAGCCCATACAGAGGTGGGACCAAATGATCTCATCATTTCAGCACCATCTCAGAAAGTGCTGTGTAAACGGGGATGTAATCTACAGATAACCCTTTAACACTGAACATACCATGTTTGATACATGAGTTTCGAAGCCCTCTACATGACCAGTGTGAGATTTTTTGTCTTGAAAAACCTGATGTATACAATTAGATACATACAATACACAAATAAACCACCAGGGGTCGTAATTCATTCACCTTCCCACTGTAACTAGAACATTGAATGAGGAAAGAGGTAGAGCTTTGAGAGTGTTGAAAAGGAATTACCAATTTGTTAGAAATGTTTGTGTTAAATATGTTTTTATTTGTTCAAAAATAATAATATTCGAGCATTGAAACCCGATGTATTAAATACAATGCAAAATTGAAGCTCATACATATAAATTGGTATTTGAACGAACTTTTTTTTTGGTTGTTCAGATGGATCAAAAAGGCTCCACTTTGAAAGAAGTAGAACTGACTTTCAGACCTTACAGGGTTAAATACCTCACACAAAAATGTGTTAAAAACCCAAAGTAACCCTTTCAGAAGATACAGCTTCCAAAAATAGGAGTACAGTCTTTGAAAAGACTGAACTAAACTGCAGAAGGTTGGCATTTCAACTTGAATGCCATGTTCAACAGCAAGTAAAGGTCACCTGATGTTCGAACGGAGCATTATATTTATCTCCTGTGTGTTTTTAGACTGATTTTCCTGTTAAATACCATATCATAACTGTGTCCAAAGAGCATGAAAAGAATGTACAAAAGAGCCAAAGGGAAAGTTAAAAGAGGTGTTTCTCACTTGAAACTGTAAGAAGTTCTCTACCTGCTGTAGCAGAAGTCGTGGCCTGATATGAATCTCTTCTGACCAAAGGGTCCAAAGTGTCGTAGTCGACAGTTACAGAGCGTCCGTTGTGCCACAGCTCTCTGCCTGCACCAGAAAATGACAAACAGCCAAGCAGACAAAGAGGCAGCACTGGTCAGGAGTCAGTTAAACAACAACATGCACGCAGACGCCTACTGAAAGCACACACACCAGCTCATTTCACATTTACACTTAATAACTTGGTTTTATTATTTACAAGGGCGTGTCTATGGAAGTGCATGTCTGTATTTGTGTACTCTGGTTTGTGTGTGTGTGTGTGTGTATGTGTGTGTGTGTGTGTGTGTGTGTGTGTGTGTGTGTGTGTGTGTCCTGTGTACACTATCTATAATCTAAATTCCTGTCAGATATGTGTGTGTGATAAACCCCTCATATTGCTTCCTGTTGAGAGCAGAGCAGTGTGTTTGTACATGCTGAGTGGGCAGTGGCGCCATCACACTGTCCTCTGCAACACTGCCCCCACCTGGATACACACACACACACACACACACACACACACACTTGTGACACTGAACGTTTTCATTCATAAGTCCATACTCCTTCCATTTATATAAATATCTGTACTTTATACTCCTTCCATTTATATAAATATCTGTACTTTATACTCCTTACATTTATATAAATATCTGTACTTTATTCTCCTCACATTCTCAGAATAGACTAGTTACTTTTTTCAAAATAAACAGATGTGTCAGTAGGAAAAATAAGTCACTAGAGGGAAGGAGAGAAACTGTAACTTTATATATTATAATTAGAACTTTCATCTCAGATTTATTTGGATTTTTAATTTCATAATTATTACTTTTTATCTCGATAAGATAAGATAACATGAGATAAGATATTCCTTCATTAGTCCCACTAGGAGAAATTCCAGGTTTTCAGCAGTATATCAACATAAATGATCGAACAACTCTATCAATTTCTATGCACACTATTTAGACTATGTACACTATTGCACATGGCATTAATTGCACTATTTAGTTCAATTGTTTTTCTGGTCAAATAAATATTATTTCATTTATGGCACACAAAAAAAGCAGTTTTACTTTTCATTTTATTTACCATTGAAAAGGTGTTGTCTTTAACTTTTACTTCAGTGAGCCAGTTGAATCTACTTTTAGTATTTTCTAACACAAGTAGCTGTACTTCTACATAGGTACAGAATGTGAGTCCTTCCATCACCTCTGCTGATTAGGACATTTCTGTGTCTGTGTTTCATTTGCTCACCAGCTGTCTGAACAATGTGAGGTATAATGTAAAATAGAAGCGCAGGAATATTTTTGACATTGAAATATCTTCTGATTCTGAAAACAAAAGCAGAGATGTCTGTGTTTTGGATTAAAGCCAAACAGAAAGCAGCTGAAACACATTTTTCACCTGAGTTGTTCCTCCTCTGCTGTCTTCATCTTGTTCCAACACTTATAGGTGTTTTATGTATAAATTCCAACAGCCATTGTTTCACAGTAAAACCAGTTCAAATTCCTCTTTTGTGAGAATACCTGCAATCTTTTCAGGACTGTCAGAGAACAGTATTTCCACTTTTCCATCTTCTGGGAAACGAGGGTCTGGAATATTAAAACAAAAAACATCACAATCAGTCAAGTTTTGATACTGAATATATTCATGTATGTAGTTCACACCTGGACTCCACTTTAGCTGATAACAGTTCCAAGGTCACCTGAGGTATTTACTCAGGAGGAGGGGGAAGGGCAGATGTAGATTTATTAGGTACACATTGATCACTGGGCAGAGCAGGTTGTGGCAGCAGGTTATAATAAGTACCTTCACTGGCACAGTCAAGGTCCGCCTTCCAGAAAGTGAGGGAGTGTCCCTGAACCAGGCCCGTATGAAACTGGAGACGGAAGACGACCTGACGGCTCGATGACCCGCTGTTTTTGTCATAACAAACCACCTAAAATGAGAAAAAAGGACACGTACATTGTGTTCTGCGGGGTTATTAATGGAAACAGGAGAACCTTTGGTCAGATCATTTCTCTGATAAGGTGTAAAAACAAGCCAATAACAACTCCAAATGCAAAAATATGAACTGTTTCAGGGGTGTCAAACATGCAGCCCGGGGGTCAAATCCACTTCGGCCCCTGGGATCAATTTGTGAAATACAAAAATGAACATGGAAATACCATCATACAGTATTGTGCAGCATTGATTCGTCAGTAAAGTCTATTTAGTTTGTTAAAAGACAGTGGCTGGAGATGTTATTTTATATTGAATTGATGATAAATTGTGATTTTGTTTTTCTGTTGCTCTGACCATTTATGAACATCTATATAATCAGTAAATTAGATCAAGGAAAATACCTAATTATCACTGCAATTATACAAATTACTCTGATAACGTCTAAAAATAACTATTAAAAACACTAATAAATTACAATCAGCTATGGAGAAACATTGAGTTCCATTATTTTGTCCAATTCTTAACAAAGCACAACTAGATAGTTGGTTTTATATTTCTGAAATGTATGTTCCATATGGTTATTTCTACTCTGCTTTGTCCTTTAAAGGTACTAATCATAATCTTCCCAAATATATCAAAAAAGCAAACAAATGTTCCAGAAAAATATATATAAAACATGTACCTTAACATCTAAATTTGTCCAGTTAATAATATTGTGTCACAAAGAAAGAAATCAGTTATCAGCATATATAATAGAGACACTTATAATTATGTAATACAAAAAATATTAAGACTTTTTCCTTTTTTTTTAACCGAAGTACAGTTAAAGTTCAATATCGGCTTCTACTGGCCTTCACTTTTCCTGTCAGATAATAATATTTTTTTTATACTTGGATGTCATTACACCCATTTCGGCACTACTTGAACTGTAATAATAATATTAATATTATGATCATAAATGTCACTCACCATGATGTCTCCCTTCAGCAGCTGAGCCGGTTGGAGTACAAAGTAGAGACGATCAGTCTGAGCTGCATTAACATGACTGAGACAAACATACACACATATCATCTACTGTCTTTAATCATTCTGCTGTCAAATGATTGGATATTGATCAGTGATGCATTTCTTACTAGACTGCTGATGTGCAAACGCTCTGAAGACTCTGATAAACTCGCAGGAACAGACAGCATCCTATGAGCAAGAATAAACAAATGTTTACTATCACGAGTACATAAGAAGAAGAAGAAAAATTCATGATAATATACATCTGCTGATTCAAGGTTTTAGATTTGAACTTTGGGAAGGCATTTTTAGTCAAGTAATAAAACAACTTCTACCACTGTAACATGTGGAGTTTTTGTTAAATCAAACACATAACCAAAGCAACAAGTGGTTCCAGGGACAACAAACCCTGCCCCTCACACATATTGTTGCACATTTTGGCATCGCTTCAGCTGATGTCATCATGTCTATGTATCAGTTGATGTGAAACATGCACATTTTAAGTGAGAAGGGGGAGAAAAAGCTGTAAAAAAAGTTTTTTTTTACTGTGACCTACTGTTCCCAAAATGTAAGATAGACAGATAGATAGATAGATAGATAGATAGATAGATAGATAGATAGATAGATAGATAGATAGATAGATAGATAGATAGATAGATAGATAGATAGATAGATAGATAGATAGATAGATAGATAGATAGATAGATAGATAGATAGATAGATAGATAGATAGATAGATAGATAGATAGATAGATAGATAGATAGATAGATAGACAGACAGACAGACAGACAGATAGATAGATAGATAGATAGATAGATAGATAGATAGATAGATAGATGTTGCGTCAAAATCCGTCCATATGTTTTTGAGTTATCTTGCTGACAAACAAACAAACAAAGAAACGTGAGGTAAAACATAACTTCCTTCACGGAGGTAATTATTTCTAAGTTGTGACAGGATTAGTCTTGGTGCTGTGCTTGAATAAATATATAAAGACGTTACATCCTGCTACTGATACTACTTCCAAAAGAAGTAGATTTGACTCAAATATGACTTCAAACTGTAAGCCATAACCACTGTACTCAAATAATACTGGCTGTCAGGAAAAACAGGACATGAAACACATGTCTTTGGTTGGACTCAGAACCGGGACTTTCCAGGTCATTGTCAGTGACTTAACCCATGTTATACACAGGATCATCCCATGCAGTAAAAGCAAATCTAAAACCTACACCTCATCATATAGTCTCCAAAATGACTCCAGATTTGGCTGCTTTAGTGGTGAGTTGAAACAGTGTAGATCTCTGTTGAGTTTCAAAAAAATATTGAAAGGCAATTTACTTAAAGAGTAAAATGATTGATGTCTAAGATGAACAATTTAGAATAAAATCTTGATTTGTTTCTTGTTTTTGTTTGTTTTCTTGTCTCTCTTTTTGTCTTGTATTTCTGATATACTGGGTGATTCTATGGATTGTATAAAATAGACAAAATAAGCCTCGACTTCTGTCTATTCCTGTTTCAGTTACAGAACTAGTACAATAACTAGAAAAGCACTCTGAGAGTGCACCACCACCACCAAAATATGATCATTTCTAGATCTTTCCATTACCAACCTACCCTGAAAATTTAATCAAAATCCATCCATACGTTTTTGAGTTATCTTGTTAACTAACAGACAAACAAACTCTGGCAAAAACACTACCTCCTTTGTGGAGGTAATAATTATTAGACAAAGACATACATACATACACACACCCACACACACACACACACACAACTATTCAACTATATTATATGTTTACACATCACACCAATTTGTCTGTGATCCTTACATTTGTGCCATAATGTTTTATTTCTTCTGTTCAATTCTTGACTACAATTGCATCAGAGTACAACAATAGACTCTGTTAGCTTAGAAACTAATTTCAACATCTCACAGTTAACATGAATGCTTCATTATTGACAAAGTGATGAAGCTGAAACCCTATAGGTCTGGCTTTCTAAATTCCATTGTCCATACATAACTGATTCAGAAGAAAGAAGGATTAGATCACTGTGTAAATGGTTAGGACTTCAACAGTGGCCAGCTGCTGATTTATCATAGAGCTGCACAATATATCGTTTGAGCATCAACAACGCAAGGTACATGTGCACAATAGTCACATCACAGGTCCTGCAAGTATTTGTATTATATTTTTCATTATATACATACATATATATATATATATATATATATATATATATATATATATATATATATATATATATATATATATATATATATATATATATATATATAAAATATAAATTAAAAAATATCACGTCAGTTTTTTTCGAATATCATGCAGTCTGAATTGTATGAAAACCAAAATACTCCTGCTTACCTCCATCTGGTCTGAGTTTGGGTAAACTGTGAAGAACAACACACAGAAGGAACGATGGGGAGGGACACATCCTTAATCCTCCTTTGAGCATGCTCCCCAGCATCCACACATACCTGAGGGAGAGGAACTGTTATGAATCACGTAATTGTTGACCTGGGCTTAGTGTGTGTGTGTGTGTGTGTGGGGGGGGGGGGGGGGGGGGGGGGGGGGGCACTACTGGTCTACATTAACCCATAAAGACCCAGTCTTACTTTTGTGACAAAAATTCTCTCTTTATTTATCACCATGTAATATAATATCATGCTCTATATTATGCTTTTTAAATGCTAACTGCAACTGATATGTTTTTATGTTTTATTCTATTTTAATTGTAGCATCATTTTATTGTTTAGGTATTGTGTACTATGTGCTCTCTTAACAGTTATGTATATGTTATGTATTACATTATTATTTAAGTGTTTAACCATGTTTATCTCTTTTAGATGTATTTTGATTTGATTTTGATTTGAATGCTTTATTTCAAACATGTGCAGAATGCAATAATAATAATAATAATAATAATAATAATACACAATGACATGTCCGAAAAGGAGTAGGATGAAGCATAAGCTTATTTAATCCTACCCCTTCTTCACTTCCCCATTAACCTGAATTCATCTTATAGCAATATAGTGCATAGTACAAAAATGATGATGATAATGATAATAATAATAATAATAATAATAATAATAATAATAATAATAATAATAATAATACTAATACTAATACTAATACTAATACTAATACTAATACTAATAATAATAATAATAATAATAATAATAATAATAATAATAATAATAATAATAATAATAATAAATAATTGAAGTACAAAACATATACATTTTACTGCTTTTATTTTTATATATCATAGCCAGGGGGCGACAGATAAAAACTAACCTTCTGGCTAATTCTAATTGACAGGTTTACTAGATAAATAGGTATTAAACATTTTAGATCAATAGATGGTCTTGGTCATGGGGGTGTGGTGTTTGGATCTTTATGAGTTAGAGATCAGCTAGAGAGCCTGGGAATGCTTCTGGGGTTGACCTTTGACCTGTGGTCATTGGTCTTGAAAAAGCAGGCTCTTACCGTTTTTGCGAAGGTGTCATTACAGAAGCCAGTTTGTCGGTGAAGAACCTCCTCATAGCAAAGTGGTCAAGAGAAAGGTCTGCACTGAGAGAGATGCAAATGTTAATTTTGTACTATGTATCTGTCCAAGTTTGAATTTGTTTAGGATTTGTTTCCATCCCAACAAAACACAGCACAGATCCAGAAGTTGACATCATAGTTAAATACCATCACACTGGCAGGAACAGTCAAGACATTGTACATCCATGAATTACAACACTCTGCCTGTACACGGGGGGAAACCAAGCACATCTGTCCAGCTGAGCACATCTGGCACAGACGCTGCAGTTGTACAGAGTGAACATGGTGGACAGATGTGCTAAACGCCTATGGTGCTGTTCTGCAGTTTGCCTCTTCATGTGCTTCAGTCACAGATATAAGAGTTTTCGAGGACTCGGTGTCTAGATGGGTCATTTTGGATCAGTGGGAATATCTTCACAGCAGTAGGAAGCCCTTTAAACAACCTATTGGGTCTGTGATGACTAGTGAATTAGGCCAAACTATGCAATCTGATCATGTGCTAATGCATTCAACTGCACTGTACATTAATGCCATTTATTTATTCAGTCATTAATTTTCTGAACCTGTTTTACCCTCTAGGGTCATGGATGTCAGTGAAGCCTATCTCAGCTACTTATGGGCAAAGGTGGGGTTCACCCTGCACTTGTCGCCAGTTGAATTAAAAAAAAATAAAAAAAATAAAAAGTTTGTACCAAGGAAGGAGTCAAGAAAAAACTTATTATACCACAATTCTTTTCTTCAATTTGTTGTTCATTTAAAACCAAAGGCACTTTTATTTGGAAAAATATAATAACAACAAAAACAGCTCATAGTAGTTTAATTTTAGAGCTGATATCGAGTCTATTTCCATAGTTTTCTTAATAATAACCTAAATGATTTCAGTTCTTACATCAATACCTGTCAAAAACAATGCTTTTATTGGTTCCATATTTTTATTTTCTGTCTGTTTTAGTCACATGATGCACACAGGAGTTAATAGCAGATTACATAACCATTGTTTCTCATGACATTTGATGTTCTAATAATTTTTGTATATGTCATAAGGATTAACTTTTCAGTGTTGTTTATATAATTTTATTTGATTGTATTGTATGTATTTAGCATATTGTCCTTATATAGCATATTGATAATTTTACCTCTTATTTATTTTTTCGATTTATTCACTTAATTTTGTTGACATTTACTTTGAAATCTCTGATTACTAGACATCAGATTAGAGTAATACTGGAGCTGACTCACCTATTGTTCTCAGGACAATGTTCACAATCAAATACGATCATGGATGTGATAACAGTGTGGCAGCTGATTGGATGTGAACATCATCCCCACTCACAAGAACAGAGTGGACTTTTTCTGTTCTTTCTCTGCTTATCTGGTGTTTCCCGCCTTCCCTTTATGATAACGAACATCTCAAAGCTAAAAACCCTACAAAGTGCAGCGGTAGTAAATCATTTTACTTACATAAACAATGCTATGAGTTTTCTACAGGCTGGATATTACACACAGCTAAATGAAGAGTAAATAAATTCACCAGTGGCTAACAGTAACAGTATCCCTGCCCAAAAATCAAATAGTCAAGTCAAAGTCTCTTCAATCAACCTCTGAATAATGTCCAACGTCAAACAACAATACTTGTGACCTGACCTCTACCACTGATTATATGATGTAACATACAACAGAAGAGAATGAATAAAATGAAGATGACATGTTAGTCTGTTGGTAACATTCTAGAAGTGAATCACAGCTACTGATGAAGGGAATATCTGCTCTGGGTTTCATTGCAAGACAAGTAAATGTTTTTATGTGATGTTTCTCAGTGTTAAATGTGCATCTGGGTGCCTCTATGAAACTGGATTCATTTTGCCAGCTTTTTAGACCTGATAATAAAAGACCATTTTTGACATATTTAACCCCAGGATGAATGATAACCTGAGATAAATGCAAAAAAAAAGTTAAAAGTTAAAATTAAAATAGACCTATGATGCCGATCCATGTTTTTCTACATACAAACATACAGGTTAAAAGGTTAAAAGTTGTAAGCTAGTTTACATAGATATTTTAAGGTAATCGGTTTCCTGAGTTTTTCAAAGTAAAGTCGACTAATTAGATTTATCTCATCTTATTGTTATAAATCCTCTCTTAAAGTATTAATAAAACATATTGATAATATGTTGGTTTGTTAAATACAGCTGTGTTTTGTGTCTTACCTTGTAAGTGTAAATGTCTATATTATTGACAGATGGTAAATATGAAGATTTTGTGAATAAATTCAGAGGAAATGGAATAAGTTGTGTGTATGTATCCATTTAGTAATTGCAAGAAACACCATATTAGATTGAAACTGCAAACACTCCAACAGGTATGAAAATAAAAACAGTGAGAGATAGATGTTTTTAAAGAGAAAAGTTAAAATCAGCCTAAACTTTTATGTAAATTATGCCAAAATTGGAACCACGATTAAATGAAAACCTGACTATAGTTTGTATTTTAACTTGGATGTTCCCTTTAAAGTGAAAATATGAGATGTAAGACGAAGTTTTTAAAAATGTTGTGCACATGGTGAGGATCATAATAAAAATTTACTTTATTTGTGTAGTTAATATTAAATAAATACATTTATACTTTTAATCAGAGGTGGTCAAAGTACTCACATTCTGGACTTAGGTAGAAATACAGCTACTGGTGTGAAAAAATACTCTGGTAAAAGTAGAAGTACTGATTCAACTCCTTTGCTGAAGTAAAAGTTAAAAAGTACAACTTCTCAATTGTAATAATGTAAAAAGTAAAACTGTATTTTTTTTAGTTAATGAGTCTGAGAATGTAAAGAGTATAAAGTGCAGATATTTATACAAAAATGTAGGGAGTAAAAGTAAAAAGTTGTCAGAAAAATAAATACTCAAGTAAAGTACAGATACATAAAAAGTCTACTTAAGTACAGTAAAGGAAGTACTTCTACTTAGTTACTTCCACCTCTGTTTTCAATGTTACCTGGCTGACATGTTGGTGAAGTGGATGTAAGAAGCCACCAGGACTCCGATCCCACCTTTACATCCCTGTGGAGGACAAACACAGAATCAGGATCAGCTGTTAAACATCCTGAATGACACGTCCGATCCATGACAGTGTGTAGTTTTTACCCTGCAGTGCAGTACCAGGACATGTTTGGGATGTGTTTGCAGCCAGTTCTCCATTACTGTGCACACGCTGAAGATATGGTCCAGGTTAGGAGCCAACAGATCCATCCAGCCTGTGTCTAAAACCTGAAAGACAAAAGCACAACCTGCAAAACACTGCAACACATGAGCTGCACTGTACATGATGACAACAATTGTTTTACCTTATGGCTCATTTGGCTCAGAGTGTCATTCCTCTGTGACAGGTTAATGAGCTGGAATTAAAAAAAACATTTAAAATTAACTTGAGAAAAGTATTTATTTTAATTCATAAAAACCTTTTGACTGATCTGTCGTATTGCATACATCTTCATTTTATTTGTTTGGTGTGACTTTTAACAACACCTGTGCTGCAAAGTTTTAGCACGGTAACACTTTATAATACCTACACATAATTCACCAGAGGTGGTCAAAAAAATAAATAAATAAATAACCACACAGCTGTTATATACTCCTGAATATTTAATATATATATATATTAGAAAACCTCTGTATGAGCATTTTCTGTTGTTTATTATTATTAACCCTTTAAACTTTCACAAAATTTCGCCTAAATTTCTTAATAAAGTAAATTGAATGCTGTTCTTTAACCATTTTGATAGCATTCAATTGGTGTTTGCTTATATTAGAAATGAAAATATTAAGATGAGAACTGGGTAATTAGAGGTGAATGCAATGAATGCAATAGATAAAACATTTGTGGATATTTATTGATGTTTTGATGTGTTTTGGACTACATATGGAATTTTTTTTTGTTTGGATAATTGTGGATAATTATGAGACATAAAGGTTTAGATCAGCTGTTTGACATTTGTATTTTGAACCAATGAGTGATTGTGTCTGCTGTGGATATTTTTTCTGAAAGTGGTTTATATCTTCAGATGTGTGAGAATCTCTGTTGTCAAACTACATTAGGTCATGTGACATTTGGGACAGGTTTGGGTGGTTTGATTAACATGTTTGAGCGACTACTTCCAGCCTATATGTGGACCCTTGGAAGTTTAAAGGGTTAAACTTTATATTTGAACAGTGGGTTCAAACCCTAGTTCAGTCCTGTCATTTAGCTCTCATTGTCCTTGTTTGTCTCATCTCACCATGTAGTTGTGTCCATGTTTGGACAGCAGCATCTGTGTAATTTCCCTCAGGTTGTGGACATATGTCCCCTCTGAACACTCGGGAGGACAGAATATGACGATGATTCGTTCAGTGATATAGGTCAGATCGATTCTCCGTGCTTCCTCCATGACTGATCTCGGTCACATGGACGTCTATGGGGACACAGGAGAAGAAAAGCAGGGTGTGAGAGAGACCTGGGAAATTTAGAGAAGTCAGACTTTTCCACACAGGTCAGCAGATATTTAAGAAGAATTTATCTGAGTTTGAACCATATCAGCTGAAAGTCAGCCATATCTGAAGTCATAGGCTTTAACCCAAAATCCTGTTTCTACAGGATGGAGGCTGTAATGACTCAGCTGAAGCACGCACTGTTGGAAATAGTCCTGAATCACATGGTGCTGAGGTTTGTTTTACTCTACTCGTCATCCTTAGAAACACCAGAAAAACAGCAAAACACGTCATCTTTTTCCATCATCCTTTAAGTTCAGATAAATGTAGTCAGAGAAAGGCATCACAAATAGATTTGACTTTTTTCTTCATGATTTTTGCAGACATCCTGTGACCAACAGCATCTACTGATCTAAAGCATTTGATCATATCTCAGTCTAATCCTATCAGCATATTTTCATCTATGGTTTCTGGTCTTTTCAGCATCATCAGATATGACCCATGTGGACACTGAAGGGGAAAAGATTTAAATCTAACCACATGTATTTCTCTCATTTCTAGTCAAAATATCTCATTACACTTAAAATAAGACAAAATCACCTAAAGAGTAACTTTTCAGTGTGATGTACAGAACTTATATTGAAACAATAGATCTTGAAAATCTTATTTTATAGAACTCCATTGGCAGATAAATGGAACAAATGAAAATTATCTGGGTGAGATTTCTTGGAATAAGATTTTTAAGATCTATTTTATAAAAATAAGTCTACTCTAAGTGTGATTAGATATTTTGACTAGAAGTGAGATAAATACTTTTGGCAAAATATAGATTTTTGCAGTGTATAGTGAATGTAAAATCCACTTTAATTTTCTGCATAACTGATTTACCACTAGACAGTTGGTATAAATATGTCTATGTCTCTTATCAAAGTGTTAATTTTTCCTAAATCATTAATGACGTAAGAGAAAAGCTTCCAGCAATGATGTGTCAGGTTATTTATTGCATAGTCATCAATAAAATGGAAAGTCAGTGTTAAATAAGAGGAAATGAATTGAAAACTGGACTCAGTTGTTGAACTTGTGACTAGAGGAGGGATATCCGTTTGTCACTATTAGTCACTCAAAGAGCAGATTGTATCCTTGTTGCATAGAAAACAAATTAAATACTGCTATGATCTGTTGTTTTATTTCCCACATTTAAATGTTAAATGTTTTTTTTTTCATGATGATACTCCCTTTTTATCATGAAGGTTAATAAGACATCATTGTAAACCCAAATAAGAACTCAGAGAATTTAAGGCAATTGGTTGCTTCAATTATTTTAAGTTGATTAAATTCAAAAATAATTCAAGGAAACACCGTGACACTTTAGCTTAATGTATTTACTTTGTTTGAGTGTTGGGACATTAGGATATTTTATTTAACCTCTTTATATGCATATTCACATGCAACTTACATTAATATTTATTTACTTATTTGGACATGATGTAAAATTCCAGACTCTTTCTCATATTAAAGTTTCCATAACATTGCCATATGGGGTTTTTTGGGGTCCACACTGTAAACCTGAATATTGCCTTAATTATTTTAAGTTGAGGAACTTAAAAAAAATAACATTTTCCAGAACTTAAAATGTAGATGCTTATTAAAGTATACTTAAATTAAGACATTACTTATTAACTGAATATTCTAAGGTTGTGTCAGTCCTACCGGGAGATTAAGTCAGGGTTCAGTGTCTGTGTCCAAGGACATGTGGACAGACAAAGCCAGGTGGTGAACCTCTGACCCTTCAGTCATTGGACGACTCGCTCTACCAACTGAACCACAGTCACCCCTGAATAAAATTACTGTGTTTTGTGATTGTAATTTTTTTGGTGTAATAGATATTGGTGTTTACCTGGTGGCTCTGTTATTATATTTCATCATCTACTACATCAGTTAAGTTGATTTTTTTCAATCATTATTTGAAACAATAGAAATAACAGTACAATATCATTCTCAGCATTTAATGACTTAATTCCACTCAGTTGTACCTCATATGTTTTTAAGTTATCTTCACTTATATCCACAATAGTTCCCCTTAATTAAAAAAAATATTAGTTGGAAGTACTTAAAAAGAAGAACATGTTACAGCAACTGAATACATTTGAGTTAGTAGTGCTATTTATGAAACTTTCAGTATTCACAAATTAATATTATTCAGAACGTTCAGGTTTACAGTGATTAATTGTTCTGTTTGTGTCCAAGAAAACTCACATTTATGGATTATTAAAATATTTACAACACAGGTGCCTAACTCACCAGTAAACAGTCATAACAGCCCATAAATAATGTCCAGAATGTTATGTTTGTTTTACTGCAGAAAAAGTCAAACTAGTGGTGCCAGGCACAACATACTCCGCCCATTGCATGTATTGTAGCTTCTTTTGGCACCCGGCTGATGTCATCATGTCTATATGTGTGTGTGTGTGTGTGTGTGTGTGTGTTGATGTCAGCATATCAAATGCCTCTACAGATATGCCAAGTTTGAAGTCAATTGAAACTAAATTGATGTTGTATAGACATGTGAATTTTTTTAATGGAGCAAAAATGATTGGAGAAAAAAAATCATAAGAACTGAGAACATTTATGTACTTTTCAGGTGTACTCTGTGTCAGTGTGTGTGTGTGTGTGGGGGGGGGGATTAAAAGTTCAGTAAAAAGCATCCATAGTGTATTACAATATTTCTAAGTAGTTTATCATCATAACACTAGTCAGAATCCGTGCTAACAGCTGTGCGTCTTAGCAAACTACTTTCATCAGTTGTTGTGCAGTGTTTGCAGCTGCTACATGCAGGTGCACAGCTGTTAGCAGTGACAACACACATTGATCACTATTGACAGAAAGTAGGTCAAAGCAATTGTTTTTGTTCTGTGATGCAAATAAATCACTCATTCGAACACATATTGTTTTGAGAAGACACACGTTTTAATTTTGTGACCCCAGGAAACCTGCCGGGACTACTTTGGCTTTGAACTTGACTCACAGGACACTGTCAGGAATAAGTCACTGTGGGTAAAGATTCTATACAAATTCATGTGAAAAATATTGAACTAAACCTTTAATAGTTGGGCCCACTTGATATTGGACAGTGTGTGTGTGTGTGTGTGTGTGTGTGTGAGACCCCTGAACCCCTGATCCAGAGTCAGGTGATAATTCAAAGTGATCAGCTGATGCATTCACCTCTCATTTCATCTGTAAAAGTTCTCCTGCTTTAATTCTAAAACTACTGCCTTTCTCTAAAAGCTTGTGCCTGGATTTATTCTAAGAAAACTCAGTCCTCCCACATTCCTATGTGAACCATAGAAAGGATAGCTGTGGTGTGTAGGTTAACAAATGGACCAATCAAATAACATACATGTTAGTTCATGTCTATGGGAGTGACTGCAGCAGACGGCGGTGGAGAGTGTACAAAGAGTGGTGGTTAACCTCACCTTCACCCCAACCATGTGACCACAGCAGAGCAAACACTGATATGACTTTTTCACCAGGAAAGCGTGCATCAGGCTTATCCCATCATAGGTTTGATATATTTACAAAGAAAAGGTCAGTCACATGGTTTATAAGAACCTCACACATGTTTTATCATTCATCCAGAAGCTGAATACATCTCAGTTTTAACTGTCAAGTGTTAATACCAACACTTTAGTAGAAATAATTGTAATAAGTAGGGTTTATATGATTATTGGTGTCTGGTATAAATATGTTTACTCTGTTAATTAGGAGTTAGGGACAACCATAGAAAAGAAATATCACATTTGCACATCATATTTCTTTTTATTTGATTTTATTTGATTTTAATTTACTTAAGTTTATTTCGTAAAGTCCATATATATATATATATATATATATATATATATATATATATATATATATATATATATATATATATATATATATATATATATATATGTATGTATATATATATATATATATATATATATATATATATATATATATATATATATATATATATATAATAACCTCAACTCTAAACATAAGCAACAGGAACAAAACCATCGCATCTCCTCTAAAAGTACAGATGAAACACTTAATATAAAGTATTAACCGATAAAAGTTATAATAAAGGGAAAAATAATAAACATGAAAAATATAATAAAGGGAAGAATAATAAACAGAAGGATAAGGAAACGCTCATATGTTTAGTAAATAGAAACTTGACAATCCTGGATAAAGGGAAGTGACAGGTAATTATAACTTTCATTTACTGTAAAAACAGTGGTGAATATGTACTTTCCCTTTTTCCATTTTTATTACACTACTTATGGGAGTTTCTTTCCACTGTAGCTGTACTTCCCATCTTAAAATAAACTGAAATGGTGATGTGAAAAGTATTGTACACTGCAGTTCACTGCCCATTTACAGAGGGTGGTTCTGTTCATACCACAGCAGTGGAAATGTTAAATGCAACTAAATCAAATGTAAATCTTTTTTTTTTTAATTCACATTTTCATTACAAAGTTGTTGTTGTTTTTTTAAAATAGATTTGCTCATAATTGACTTTAATGCTGTTTTTCCTGAAATAAGGTTCTATGGGACACAGCAGGGGTGGGACTTCATCTTACTGTACAGTATGTGTTCCAGTTTGCATAATGTCACATCGCTCATATAACTGTTATGAGATTGGATGAGAAGATAATGCAATGCAGACAGGATTGATTACATTCAGAGTGTTTTTCACCCATACATAAATAAGTGTATTTATTTATGTGATCTGGTTCTGTATCAGTGCAAACAGAACCCTTCGTTTTCAGAATCCAGGTCTGCTGAAAGTTCCCAGGGTTTGTAAAAGTACAGTAGGAGCTAAGCCTTTAGTTACCATGGTTACTGTCTAATGGAAACAGCTTTCGTGTAATATTAAAGAGGCCGACACAGTCTCCACATTTAAAATTAGGTTGAAAACATTCCTGTTTGAGACTCATACAGGGTGTACCCCGCCTTCGCCCATTGTAGCTGGATTAGGCCCCCCACAGACCCCCAGAACCCTAGGGAGGATAAAGCGGGTTCAGTCGACAAGACGGGACAAGACATTCCTGTTTGAGAAGGCCTATAGTCAGGTTAGTTAAAAACAGACTGAAGTCACAGTTCAGTCTAAGCTGCCCTAGGAGCTAGAATGCTAGCGGAAGTACAGGCACTGAGTCCTATCACCTGTCTCTCTCTTTCTCTTTCTCTTTCTCTTTCTCTTTCTCTTTCTCTTTCTCTTTCTCTTTCTCTCTCTCTCTCTCTCTCTCTCTCTCTCTCTCTCTCTCTCTCTCTCTCGCTCTCTCTCTCTCTCTCGCTCTCTCTCATTGTCATCTGTATTTGTAATTTCTTAAACCTATCTTAGATATCAAGTTTATTCATGACCTAGTGTCCCCTTCCTCCCCGGGCCTTATGTTTGACACTTGTGCTTTAGATTTTCTCTATACATAGACTATTCTGTTACTCATTGATGACAAAACATTGGAAAAATTTGATTTTCTGTTTATCTTAATTGAACAACAAATGGCTAAGAAATCATTTGTTTTCAACAGTGATTTGAGCTTCAAAGGTTGAGTGTGACATCATAGCAAAATGGACGCCACATGACAGCATTCCACAGGGACAGATTTGTTCTGTTAACCAAAAGAAAACAGAACCTTTTGGGATGAAACACTATAGGTTCATCTGTTCAATGTTCCCATACTTTTGTTTTTGTGTCCTTGGTGAAACAGAGTTAGGGCGAACACAGCTGCTCAGTCTTAATGAGTGGCTAGTCTCCAATTATGTATATCTGGTTGTGTTTTCTCAACATTTTTAGACCACCGTAATCTAAATTTGTCACTGCTGCTCCGCCTGAAGAACCAAAACAAACGGAAGTGTGTGACTTAACCACATACACACACATACAGACATACATGCATATACATGGGAAATATATATATATATATATATATATATATATATATATATATATATATATATATATATGTTCTTTATGGGGAGAGTTTCTTAGCGAAATCCTTGGTCTTAAACTGCCCACATCTAATTATAGTCTCTATTTCCTATTTGAAAAGAAAGCATTCCAAAACGGATTAGCCATCTTTGTTTCTTTTCTTTCCTTTTGGTGCAAGCTGGCAATAAAAACACTCTGTACCATCTGAAATACAGCATAGAAAGTAAGAATTCGGCTCTTAATTAATTGTGAAAATTAAAGTGTTTTAGTAAAAAAAAATGGGAGTCAATGCAACTGTCACTGTGGAAAGTACTCCTCTTTATGTGTGTTACACATTTTCTATGAGCATTTTCTCTCTTTTTTAAATTTTTTTTTACATGTTTTCAATCATCAAGGAAACTATGAACTACACTGTAGATTTTGCAGTGTTAATTTGGAGACAATGGGACCAAATACACTCTAGAAGGAGTTAAATAAACTCTCTAAGTGTTGATTTAACACTGCAAAATTTACTGTGTATGATAGATTGACATTTTCATTCATTTTGGATTCTTACGTTGTATTTCTTCACTTTGTTTACTTCTGTTCTGTTGTAGTTAGTTTTACAACTTCACAAATAGTTGTTCTTACTTTTTTGGAAGGATTGACTCATCCTAGTAAAAAAAATGTTTTATTCACCTGTTGTTTCAGTTGTTATTGAGAAAAGCTTTGATTTACTTTGACAGAGGCTGAAAAAGTAGGATGAAAGAATGTATGACATGACATGACGTACAATTTAATAAAGGTCAATTCAAGGTCCCATATTTTATTCTTGCTCAGTCTGAAATATTAAAATTAGTCAAAAACCATTAATCACAGGGAAAAGTAGGCTGATTTATTTATTTATTTATATACTATATATATATATATATATATATATATATATATATATATATATATATATATATATATTTATATACAGTCTCTAAGTTTTTAAATGATTTTGTTTTATTTCAATAAATACCTTTTTACTGCCAGGTTTGAGAAAATGATTAACTACAAACTAATTAGTTTGAAACCTAGACTGCCTGTCCAAAAAAAGAAGTCACACATGCAATATGTCACTGCATCACCTTTGGTTTTAATTACACGAGACATTTACAGTACGTTGACTTTTTGAAGTGTCACAATAAGGTTTTTTTTCCCATCCATTTTTGATTATTGATGATGATAATCATCAACTCTTCATCATTAGAGTCTGGACTTTTTGAAGGCTAATTTTTGTGTGAAAATAATGTCTCATGGTTCCTGAAGTATTCTGTCACAAGTTTGATGACCCTGATCAATCCTGGTGTCCAATCTGTTAAACATAGCAGACATGAGAGGACACTTCCTGCATCAGTTAGATTCAATAACTTGTTTCAGTTGAAACATTATTAATTAACATTAACATTATCTGAACTATTAGCTTATTTCAATTGAGTGTCAGTCTCCTGTAATCAAAACCAAAGGTGATGCAGTGAAATATTGCATGTGTGATTTTTTTGGGGGGGTGGGCAGTGCATAATGACCCTGCCTCTCAGATCATGTGATCTCCAAGAAGACTGATTATCTCATAAAAACAGTGACCTACATCCAACAGAGAGGTGATACTCATTGCACAGTTTGTTGCAACAACTTCTTCAGGAATTAATTAGAACCCAAGTCGTGCCATTTAATGAGAAGTTCTTGCAGCAACTTAATTTGCTTTGGTAATAAGTATAATTATCACACTCCCACAGTTAGGGTTTGCAGCAAAAGTAGGCATTTAAGTCTTAGTAGGAGATTAAATGACCTCTTAAGATGCATTGAACCCCAGTGGGAACATATCCCCTGGGGTTTAATGTCTTAATGTGTCAGTAGGCTAATCTCCCTCTCAGTGCATCAGCAGGGAAACATTTTCACTGGTAATCCCCCACAGATACCATCCAGCACATGAGCACTTTTAGTAAAAGTGGAGCTAAATTTGTCCCTTCACATTGAAGGACAGACAAGTGTCATATCAAACACATTAGCTGCAAAAGCAAGGATACTCAAACATGGCCGGAAACACAACAGACAGTAAGAAACAGTAGAAAAGGGCCTACCTTCGCTGAAGTACAAATCACAGTTTATGAAACCAGATGAGTGAACGTCTGTGTGAGTGGTATATACTGTAGAGAACAAGGTGGAGACTTGACAGTGGGAGGGAGGAAGAGAAACTGAGCAGGAGAGAGAGTATGATCTACTGTACAGTTTCAGCATAGTTTGCACTTTGCCCTCTGTTGGAGTGTAATGAGACAGAGTGTGTGCTCATGTGAAAGATAGGAAAAGACAAAGACAACTTCGACAATGCAATATCTGTGCTTGACAAACACTCACTGACTCATACAGAAGCTGATAAAACTTTATCTTTGCCCCAGGGTCCTTCAATTGGGGTCGACAAAAAAAGACTTAAATGTCAAGGACAAAGAATTTGATATTTTTGTTTCACAGACTTTCATCTGACAGGCTTTTGGGGTGTATTAATGGAATAGGGATGAATTTCTGTGTAAAAATTTTGTGATAAATGTCAATACACGAGAATTATTAATGTCATCTTATATAACGTAAAACAATTTCCAATTGTGCTTTCAATGCAATAAAATAAATTGTATTTTATTTTATTACATTGAAATTTGTAATTGTGGATACCCACACCAGACCTTTCTGTGTGGAGTTTGCATGTCCTCCTCATGTCTGGGTGGGTTTTCTCCAGGTACACCACTTTCCTCCCACCATCCAAACACATGCACTGATAGGTTAATTGGTTAATCTAAATTGCCCATAGGTGTGAATGTGAGAGTGATTGTTTGTCTATATATGTTCAGCCCTGAGATGAACTGGCATTCCATACAGGGTGTACCCCGCCTTCACCCATTGTAGGTGGATGAGGCCCCCCCAGACCCCTGTGACCCTAGTGAGGATAAACCGGGTTTAGGTGACGAGACGAGATGTTACGCAGTTTCCAATAAAGATAATTATTTAATGTAAAAAAAATATTTCTAATAGTTCTAGAACAGTGGAATAACAGAATTTAAGTAAAACTAAAGTGTCAGTGATTTAACAGAAACAAAGAGTTACATGTAACTGAGAATAATGTAAACTCTATTACAGCTCTGCCATGAACTAGCAACTCATACAGGGTGTACCCCGCCTTCGCCCATTGTAGTTGGATTAGGCCCCCACAGACCCCTGCGACCCTAGTGAGGATAAAGCTGGTTCAGATGACGAGATTTACATTTAGCATTATTCCCAGTCTAATTTATTCCTTACAAACAGAGCTTGTGTTTATTTTTCTCTCATTTCTGTGATTAGATCACACCAAATCTTACATTTGGACCTGTATTGTGCTGAAATTACTCTTATATTTGTGATTAGATTAATTGTGCAGTCCCAGTGTCCAGGTGTGGATAGCTTTTAAAAGTAATTTTCTTAAATTAGAGGTATTTGTTCTTAAGTATAAGTACGTTGTGTAGCTTTCTACTTCTCCAAGGAATGGCAGTTATGTTTTTCCATCTTATCTGTTTGTCTGCCTGTCTGATAGCAAGATAAAGTTATGTTAAGTCTGCGCTGAGTGCTTTTGTATATATATATATATATATATATATATATATATATATATATATATATATATATATATATATATATATATATAAAGGCCTCTTTCTAGTTCTTCATTTTCATGCATCATGAGATAACTTTTTTCTCCTCCTTGTGTAGTGAAAACAATATATATTTCCAAATGTGTTTGTTCAGAATGTTTGTGATAAATTGAAGGATGGGATGATTCTACATTCTTCCCTCTTGAAATAAACCAACTCTTCTAATATTAGCTCATTTAACTGAGCTCCACTTTCGACACTTACAATGGTAAAATCCAACACACAAATGAAGGCAGCTATAATATGTGTCCGGAAACATCAAAAACATATGCAAACAAATATTTTATTGCAATGTAAACACTTTAATGTTTAAGTATTTTTATGTAATTATTTACTTACATATGTTTATAAAGGTTTTAAGCGCCAAACCTTTACTTGCAGTGGCGTATTTTCACAAATGTGGCGTTGATACTATTTAATGTAGGAAAGGATTTGCTGCAGTCATTATTCCTCCTGGTAATGTGGTACGTTTTTCACTAGGTGGAGCCAGAGGACGACTAAATATATTTCGACTAAAAAAGTAACAGGCAACATCTGTCGGAAACTACTAAATAAATATAGGTGTACGTTAAATTTTGTTTATTCCAGCAAGGTAATTCCAACCTCTGAACCAACCCTCAAACAAACATAACCTGGTAAAATGCATTCTCATATACTAGCTAAGAAAAAAGGTACAGCTGCTGAGGTGGTGGTGCCTTCATCGCTACATTGAAGGTCGGAATTTAGACTGTCGAGTGTTTTACCGGTTTATTTGCACCTTTTCTCTGTAAAGTACATTGAGCGAAGCAACACTACTACTACTACTACTACTACTACTACTACTACTACTACTACTATTATTATTATTAGTCGTAGTATTAGATGTGACAGTTCTAGTAATTTTACTCTGGTATATACTACAGTAATTGAATACGTTACCTTTTATACAAAAATGATTAGGATTATTTCTAGATGCCCATTTCCAAATAAAATAAAACGGCACCCAACTCTCTCTTACTATTCGATGTCTGTTGTTTTATGAAATGTAATGTTATTTAACGTTAAACAATATTTTATAGCGCTAATATGATTTCACATATTTCTGTCTAACAATGGGACTTCTTCCATTCGTTTTGTAAATTCCTATCGATGTATAGAAGCTACAAACTCCGAACTATGGAGCAGCACGTGAAGGGGCCATAATTCATATCCAATGAGGCCACGCCCTGTCCACGGTGGACTGCTGACCGACTCTCATCTGTTTGTACAGTAGCAGACGCGCCTTCTAGCGTTAGCTTCTATGGCGACCCGCTAGAAAACGCGTTTTGCCGTGTCTACCAGCCGGTTAGCTCCTATTAGTGAGCTAACGGGCGCATAATGAGATGGGATGATGTAGCGGAATAACTCTTGGACCTACTGCGCATTCCTCTAGCATGCTAAGCTAACGCGGAGAAGCTCATATTTGCCTGTAGAAGTAGTCAGTAACTATAGAGAGCTAGCGGCTGTAAGCTAACCCAGGCTAGCGTTCACCTGCAGGCTAACTGACGGACCGACGCCGCTCCCGCTAAGCTAACAGGATGGACAGTGGGAAGGAAAAGGAGGCTGGAGCGTGTTCAACTTCACCAACACCGCCAGGGTCACTCGATACTAAAAGTGACACAAACTCGGTGAAACCTGCTGGATTAACACCACTGTCTGCTGGAAAGAGACCTTCCATTGGGGAGGATGAAGGCGGCGGCGCAGAGGCGAAACTCTTCGGGAAGGGGCTGGCGGCCACCTCCCTTCTCCAGATCGCGATAAGGAATGGTATCTACCAGAACCAAGTTGCCAATGCTCTTGGCGGTGCGGCCAAAAATTTAAACATGCCCGCCGTGAAAACAGCCAACATTTACAGCCTAACATCCGTTAGTAGCACCACTTCTGTCAACTCTCTGTTGGGTAGGAGGAGGCAGCGGCACAAGCGGAATCTGTCGCTCGGAGCTCCGCCGACTAGCAGTGGCTCGGCCGGGGTGTCGCCTGCTGAGGCGGCCGGGGGTCCTTCCGCTCCCTCCGCCTCGCCGCTAAGCACCCTCAGCCTGGATAGGAAGACCTTTCTCCGACAGAAGCAGACGAAACAGCTTCAGCTCTCTGATAAAGCATGGGTGAGGTCGGACCTCCGGCGGGGCTGTATACACGTCCACGACTGGCTCACGCCCTCTTACCCACGGCCGGTGCTGTGCACGGTGGATACTACTGCCCAGGAGGTGGCCTGTAAACTGGGAGGGAGCAAAGCTGGGGCTGTACTGAGAATCACCTGTAAAACTGCTGCTTTAGTGGACTCTAATGAAAATAGAAACGGACAGGCTGAGGATGTTGGGAGTCTCACTGACGGTCTGGACATCAAGAACCCCAAAACTGAAGAAAATGAGGAGCTCCTGTACACTAGTGACACAAAACACACTCACGGTGATCATAAACTGTCATCAAACCTGTTGTTGGGTGATAAAACGGCAAGCAATTCTTCCTCAGAGGTGTGTTTGAATGACATAGGGATGGATTTGAGTATTGCAGACTGTTATGGAATCTACTCTGGTTCAGATATAGAAAGCAGCACCTGTGAGGACTTCAGCCCAGGTGGACCACGGTGCACGGAGCACAGGAACTCACTGACTGACGGGGTGGGCTTGTGCACTGAGTCCTCTGTGCAGAGCCCGAACTGTGACAGCGCCACAGAAGAACCTGACCCATTTGAGAGCTCCTCGGATGAAGTAGACCTCACCTCTTCACCGACACATTCAACCAGTAACTCTGCTGCAGACCAGCAACTGGGCCTGCCCTGCGCCACGGACCCCGGCAGCAGTCCCACCCAAGTGACAAACACATTAGATGACAATGAAGCTGCCGCCAGTGACAGTATAGATGCCCCCACATTAATCACACCTCAGTCTAAATGCCCCAGCAGCTCTCAGACTCGCCCCCTCACCAGCCAAGCATCTGTCCAGCCCGACCTGGAGATCCCCGGGGGGAACAGAGAATGGCCCGAGCCTATCAATACCAGTCCGACCCCGGCCCTCTTCCTCCAGCTGCACGGTGGACCTGTGCGGCGGCTGGGAGATGATGAAAAGCCTCTGCAGATACTGAACGAGTACCTCACTAATCTGGGCTTTGAAGACCCCTGGAGGGTGCAGGAGGAGGGGATGAATCCAGAAATTGGCTGTCTTATACGCTTCTATTTCGGTGAGTAGTGTTATCTATGTTTAGCTGTGATTGAGGCACAGTGTGTTTCTTTTACAAGCATGTGACCTCAGATAACAGAAGAGAACCTGGTTACATCTGTATGGTGATGTAGGGATTGTTATTCAGTCTATTCTGACATTTGATGATTCAGTAATGGTATATAGTATAGTTTTTAGGATTTACTTCTAGGAAACAGTCATTGTATCCATGACAGAACAATTAAAACAAATGCATTGGTAGAGGTTAGGAGTTAATCAGCCCCACAAAATATAATCTTGGCAGTAGTTCTGTGTGTTGATATTTCTTCACCCCTTTCTATGAGTTTGTGAAATTCCAGGTCCAAAGAAATATGCCTTTATGAAATAATATACAGTACTGGTCACTGATGCAGACACACATTTATGTTGTTTTGTTGTTATGATGCAGTTCATTTCCCTGTTCTCCCAAAGAAACACAAGTTGTAAAACACAGCTAAGCTCTTGCATCTGTGACGGTCGTCTGATTTACCAATACGCTGCACCATTTTAAGTGATGTATATTACTTTATACTATGTGCGTGTGAGTGAATCAGGCTAAATGTCATATCCTGACACAGTAACAGTGCAACTAGACAAAGAAGATAAAATGCATACAGAAAATGTACACAGTAATAAAGCTGTCCTATGGATGGATATAAAACACAGTTACATTTGATTGTAGTCAGTGGTTAAGCCATTTACAACCTTGTGGCAAAGTTTTCAGTGTAACTTTAAAACTGTTGGTAAAGGTACATTTGTTTCAGCCATCTGGTGGGGCGTGTCCCTGAGAGACCCCATAGCCCAAAGGCAAAAGGCTTTTATGGAAGATTGTCATGTGGATTTTATTGACTTTTATAAACCAGAGTAAACAAAGTCATATAGGTAGGGGGGATACCTTGTAAACTGCATGCACACGACTTGGAGTTGAGTCTGAAATTGTCAACATCAACAGTGCACTTGAGAACTAATGAATGAGTTTGACATTCACACGATACTACACCCTGAATTACACTGAGCCCAGGAGGCAGCAGTGACAGGATATTAATGCTAACCGTAGACAACTAAGCTGCAAGTATGAAGAAACTCAAAATAGTGTCGTGTTTTATCTACATCACAGATGAGGGGGCAATTTTTGCGTGGTCTGTTATTTTCCACAGTATTAAATTAAACAGTAGGAAATGCTGAAAAACCCAGAGCTTTGGGTGGTGACCAAAAGAATCAGATTGCAGATACAAGAGGAGGAAATCAGTTTCCTCAGCAGGATGACTGGGCTCTGCCTCTGTGTCAGGATGAGGAGTTCAGTTGCTTGGGAGGGGTTCGAAGTGGAGTCCTGTTCCTCAATACTGAGAGGAGCTAGCTGAGGTGGTTTGGACATCTGTTTGGAAAGCATATTTAATGCCCTTCTAATGGAGTATTTTTTGGCATGTTTCAACTGAGAGGGGGGCCGGGGCATACCCAGGACACACTGGAGGGATTATATCTCTTAGCTGGCCTGGGGATGCCTCGCTGTCTACCCTGGGGGGCTGTCTGGGAGGTCTGGGCATCCCTTCTTCGCCTGCCCCCATAATGCAGATCCACATGACTGTCATTACGCTCTCTTTCTAAAGTATGTTTTATTGTCTTGAAAATAATACATTAACCAGAAAGGGTAGATTTTTTTATTTTTTTTACCTTCACTGAAAAAGACTGAACATAAATGACAATCAGGAAAGTTCACTGTTTGACCAGTAACTTGATCGTAGCTCCATTATCACTTGTCAGACTGCGCTGTGTGCAGATCTCACTCTGGTGCAGACATGCTTTTGCACTTTGTGTTAAATGTTGTTTTCTTTGCTAAGTTGCTGTTTGTTGGTTCACAGTTCAGACTGAACTGACAGTTCTGATCTTGTTTGTTTGATTCCAAACAGATCTATAGTTCAGCTATAGACAACACAAACAAAAAATAATATAAATATACTTTTATTAAAACATGTTGATACTGTAAATTTGATTGTGTGAGGTGACTAACAAAGGGCATGTGAATGGTTTGTATGGATGCTTTATGTTAATATACAATTATATATAGAAAAAAGTGTGTTAAAGCCAAGTAAGTGGAATTAATTTTATTATAAGTTTGTAAAAAGGGGGTGGGAGTCTATAAGTTATATTTCGTCCCACTCCTTTTTGACTGTCAAAAAATTAGTATGACCATGTTGTGCTTTGTCATGTGATGATTTTATGTGCTCAAAATACAATTTAACTAACTAAAATTATTATCTAAAAGGGAAATTAGTGATGTCTTTTAAAAGTTCACTGTGTGACAGTGAGAGCCATTTAGCCTTGGAGTCACAGATTTCATCCAGCTGTCCTCTCCCTTGTCTATGGTTTCGGCAAAAAAAATGAAAATGGAATCCTCATTAGATCCAGCGTTTGTTTTTTGTCTGCTGATCCACACTTGGATGACAATGACTGCAGTGCACCTTTAGGTTGAATACAACCTGTTCTAAAATGCCAGAGACACTAATGAAGACAGAATTTCCCAAATTATATTACATTTCTGACACCAGATCCCCACAGTATTTCTTAAAGATTTAGGAGAGTAAATTAAACCTAACCTCATTAGGACGGTTACTAATACAGTTATTTACAATAATGATATTGGTTTAGATTTATTTAACACTTTTCTATTATCACATACTCAAAGAACATACAGTGGATTCATTATGAATTCACTCACACATTTATACATTATCTATACTTTGTGTTGTAAATTCTGTAACCAAGTCCAGTATCTCACCATCATTTTTTGAAATAAACGGGAGGTTAGCTGTCAGCGAACCGCTTACAGGAGGCTCGGGTCGTCTCTGCTCATTCATTGTGCATCCATTCTTGTTGTAGTGTGAGTGCTGTCATTGTGTTTGGTTAGTCAGACTGTTAAACGAGTGTATTCAGCAGGACAATGCCTAGTGTTGTGCCTGTGTAAGCCCGCCCCTCCCTCTCTGTGTGGAGGCCTGTAGGGAGACACATCTGGAGGTAACAGGTGTGCTCTTTGGTTACGCCAAAGACAAAAATCTGGTTTCTGCTGTTGTGCTGCCGGTGTTTTTGTTGTTGTTGTAATTGATGATGATGATCCTGTTTTGCTCATGACCAGAGTAAGAGGATGGAAAACTGCTTTGATCTCTTATGGGATTAACCATAGATTGTTTTTGACCTTATTTATGTGGGTTTTTTTTAACACCCAGCAAGGACAGTGGGGATAAAGAATGTTGGGAAGAAGATCATATTGCAATATTTTTAATCGCAATTAACTCTTATGTGGTGAATTTAGACAGAATGGATAGCCAGTAGACATCTCTATTTGTACAATTAAAACACATCACATCAAAGGAAGCAATTTTTTTTTTTTACCATACATTATATTTGCAGTATTAAAATGATAAATACTTCCTGTATTCAGTATTAATTTTGTTTCTCAGAATTAAATAAAAGGGCTAGGGCTAGTCTGACAAATGTTTAAGTGTGATTCTTAATGTCAACATCAGTTTCCCATTAAGATCCTATATCTGTGAATCCTCTGCACGTTATATTCATTACGTTTCACATTATTTATCACATTGCATGTATTTTTTCTGCTTTTATATGTATATCACCATGCAGAAGAAAGATCTGTGATGTAATTTTAAGGAAAAATAAACAAATACATCACTCAGAATGTACAATGAAATTTGTAAATTTCCAATATGTACAGCTTGTCCTAACTAGTAATTTTATGTGGTAATGCCTTGCAGTGGTAATGGATTTCAGAACTGTCACTCTAACATTTTATTTAATTTTTTTAAATGCGTGTCTCCACTTTGGACACGTCACACGGAGAGATGGGCGTGCTTCCCCTTCATCCCACTCTCGGCTCCCACAGTCACGCAACAGAGGAACAAAGTGTGACGTTGTAGAGTAATTCCTCTGAGTTCAGGGGCCCGTCGGCTCCTGCAGACAGACAGACAGCTGTGAAACTAGCACCGAGAGCCTTGTGTATAGGAAAGGGGAAGTGATACAGGCGTGACAGGAACAGTTATCTGTGATGTGTGGTGTGATCTGACGATAACCGAAACACATGACCTTGCCCAAGCTAAAAGGGTTGCGTTGAGTCAGTATTATGTACCGCAAATATTCATGTGTTTGTGCAGAGATAGATTCGCCACATTTCAGATGGAAAAGACTCGTAGTTGAGTTTTTCATATCTTGTCTATGACTGCGGGTTAGTGAATATCAACTAGTATACAGTTGTTGATGTTTTTTAAAATTAGACTAAAATAATCAATATTTTTGGGTTTTGTTGGAACTCTAAAGATTTTATTTTATTTTAATTTTTTAAGTTAATGTAATTGTTTAAAGCGTAGTGCTTTTACTTATGTACAGTTTAATAATTGTGCTCCATTACATCTCACAGATAAATATAATTTCTACTCCACTAGATCAATCTGAAGGCATTAGAAAGAGTCTCTGAATGTTTGGATTTTCAATGGGATTTCCTTTATTTGTTGAGTTTCGAATTCTCCTCCCTCTTAAGATAAATAAACTCTCTTGGATTAGCCTGAAATCCTCTTGGATTAGTGTGAAAATGCATTGTCATGAATGTGAAAGAGGCCTGTTATTCTGAGCACCTAAAACATTGACTTTTCATACACAGGGTCCTCGCAGGGCTGCAACATTGCAAACATATGACCTTACACAATAAAATATAATGCATTGGTGTAGTTTAACCACCAACATTATAGAGAGATGTTCAACTGAGATCAACCTTAAACCTGTCCTATTGTGTAACATACATGTTAATGAACGCAAAAACATGATCATATTTAATATCAAAACACTAAGGGGGGCAATTTTACTGCGCGATGACTGCTTTAACCTTTTGTACTCAAGTGGCTTTTGCTGAGAATACTTGTGTACTCGTAGCATAATAGAAGAAATGATTATCTGTGTTAATTTTCTGTTAATGATCTAATCAATTAATGGACAACACTGCAGCTTACAGCCTGCCATTTCAGTTAGACTTGGCATAACTGAAAGCATAACCCAGATAAGACGCCTGTAATTAAGTCTCATTCACAGATCTGTTAGTTCTTTTGGATTTGCGATCATTTGTTCAGAGAGGTGTAACAAGCGAACTCTACAGTAATAAGGCAGGACTCCATGAAGTGGTGATAAACTGTTGGCATTTTTAAGATTTGTCCACACTATACATACTATATTTTTCTCCACAAATATTTCGCTCTGCTTTTTTCTCTTTCTTTTTGTCTTATTTTTGTTCAGGTGGTTAAAGTGTCTTCTAATTATATTAAATTTTTTTATTAGCCAAATAAAGAATATGAACAGACAAGGCATTGAAAGTTAAGGTCAGGTTTTTTTTAAACTCGGGTTTTATGAGCTACTTGTATCCACAATAACAAACTAGTTAAACAACCAATATTGAGGAAGACCAGTTTCTCAATTGTTCTGCCAAAAAAAATCTAATCAAATAATTTCAGTCTGTGCCAACTTCCAAAACACATCTATCAAGGATGTTTTCGCTTGGACTTGAGAAAAAAAAAAAAAAAAAAAAAAAAAAAAAAAAAATATATATATATATATATATATATATATATAAAATTTGTATATATTGTTACTGCATAGTTAGATTTTATACTTTATGTTAACATTCAGAATCAGGCCAGAGTAGTCTGACTCAGCAGTAAAGCTTGGACAAAAAAAGTATTTCTCTATGACTCTGCCTTACACACACACACACACACACACACACACACACACACACACACACTGCTGACTGTAAGAGAAAAGTGACCTCAGTGGAACTCAGATTTCACCTCCTCAGTGTTTTGGATCTCTGCACCACCGCAGCAGCCTCCTCTTCCTCCTTCTCACCGGTACCCAGAGGTCATCACTTCACTCTACAAAGTCAAACACTTCCAAACAGATGTGTCTTATAGTTGAGACGTTTCCAGCACATATATTCCTTTGTTGGTATTGGACAGGTGAAAGGAGAAGATGCTGTCAGGTTCTCTAATGGCAGTGGTTTCCAACCGTGGTCCTCGAGGACCCCTATCCCTGCATGTTTTAGATGTTTTAGATCCCTCTCCCAACACACCTAATTCAAATGATCATCAGCCTTTGCAGAAAACTGATAATGACCATCAGCTGTGTTGGAAGAGGGAAATCTAAAACATGCAAGATAGGGGTCCTCGAGGACCACGGTTGGAAACCATTGACTTATGGACTCATGTCAAAGATGATGATGATGATGCACCTAGATTTTCTTTTCTCCCCAAAATGAACAGGAAATGAGCAGTGGCTACTTGGTGAGAGACAGGATGTTCAGAGAAATGGACGGAAGGAAAGGGCATGTATGTGTGTATGTAATAACATTATGAAGCCTGTGCCGCCCAAGGAAGGGTGGACCTGCACAATACACATTCCATGTTATTGTTTAGTTTGAAATGATGTGTTTGGTGGCGTCAGCTGTGTCTTCATTTTTAGACTTTCTGAACGTGTTTGGTGAATTAACAGAGCTGTGATCACCTGCTCGGTTTTTTAGATTTTATAAATATGTCATGTTTTCACTAGTATCGACTGGACCTGACTACTCGACTCGGCTCATGTTTCCATTTTGAAAAAGGACCCGGAACCATGGTATCTGCTACTAGATTTTGGCATCACCTCTGCTGAGGTTCAAAGTGGTCCCAAGCGATACTATAACATGACATGAAAGCAGCGTAGACACTGATAGGTGGAGTTGTCTCTGCATCATTTTAAAAAAAATAAGATTTGAAGTTGCAGTAAACGGAGCAGTCTGTTAATTCAGTCCACAATGCAATGTCAGTCCACAAAATAACACTGTAGTTTGTCGTGGAGGTTCAGACATTTATGTCTTTGGTGGTGGATGAAAAAAAAATTGAACGTGAGCTTGACGGAGCCTCATAATGACGTCCAGGTATGTTAGTATCTGTAATGGAAACGTTCTCAAGGAATAGTACCTGGTAACTGAGCCGAGTTGAGTCAAGCTGATACCATGTAGTGGAAAGACGACAATAGTCAAATGCTTAATGTCATTTTATTAATTCATCTACAGAAATAATTCTGAATGGATTGTTTTAGCATTGGCTTCATCTACCAGTGGGCAAAATATCAAATATACAAAATGCTGTACCTGGAATATTCAATTCTCAATTGGTACAAATTTTATAGGTTCTATGGTAGCAATTCAGAGGCCCAAGAAGCTCAAAAAACCAATTGCACACACAGTAAATGATCTCATGTGACACTGCTCAGCTGAAGCAGTCGGTGCATTCCAATAAGCAATGACCTGAGTCACTGAGTTGGATGCACGCACAAGAGATAGGATGAGAGACAACATCCAGAGAAGTAAATGAGTAAGAGAAAAAAGCATTCTGCCTGGTACGTATTAGGCACGTATTACATGTTTATTCTTCCCATTTTTGGAGTCACTAGGTTTCTTAAGTACACATAAAAAGTGGCATTACAAATCTGAACTGAGGTCACAGAAAACAAACAGTGATTTATTTCAGTGTATCTAGGTTGTTTGAGGGCTGTGGTGTCGTATGCATAGGATGGTTTGAAATGAAGAGACTTAATAGACTTCATTTTTTCTGTCGTAATATCAGAATGGTAAGGTTGAATGGAAGCTGCCAGCACTAAGCAAAAGTTCTGTCAGATTTATATTCACATTTATTTTCCCTTTGTGAAGGGGTTTGACACACACACAACTTTTTTATTTTTTTTTACATTGTTCAAAATTATGTCAGATATAACCTCTACAGACTCATAATGGGAGGTAAAAGCCTTTATCCTCTTTTCATCATTACATTTATTGTTATTTATAATGTTTCTTAATTGTGAATACTGATCTCATGTGTTGTTGAAATACTGAATTGCAGTTTCTCTAATGAAATGTTCTCTACTGGACCTGAATACTCATATTTCCCTCTTGAATGGGATGAATAAGTCATGAATGAATTAATCATGAATCAATCAACATGTAATGTATGTAAGAAGAATAATGTAATTAATTTCATGCAGGCCATTTTTTTATGGCTTTAGCTTGTTCCTCACATCAGGAAACATACTGAGAGATTCAATGTTTGTTACCGTGAAGCCACACTTTATCTATGATTAATATGATCAGATATATTACAGTTTCATCATACTGAATGTGCATACAAGACTTGTACTACATTCTAGACAATAAATGAATGACAGTAGCTGGGTAATGTTTGTGACAGAAGAGAAGAGACTTTATTGTCCAACAAAGAAGTAAATGTGCCTTTTGTTCTCAAATATGTCTACTAAAAAAAAAAAGCCTGGATGAAAAACAGGTTCACATTAACTACTTGTTGGATGAAAGGGCATTGTATTTTTTGACCAAGATGTTTTCTTATTCATTGCGCAAAGTCTCAAGATAAGCAATATTCTGAGTAGTTATGTGTTGCGGTCATGCAGCCAAAGTGAGGAGCGGCTAAGTCTCAGTGAAACCTAAGTGGTGTTTTGTTTAAGACAATGGAGGAGGCAACACAGAAGATCTGGGTCTGGTGTTGTAAGACATTACATAACAAGCTAATCTGATTTCAGGCCTCTCACTGGTTCAGACTCTTCACGTCTCCCTTTCTCAGGTTGTCTGTTGAATGTGATCGTCGGAGCAGAAAGTAAAAGCCCACAGTCCTGATAGCGTGGTTTTGTAATAGATTACACATCAGTGGTCAGTCTGAAGTAGGTTTTCATTGCGTTCATGTAGCCGACTCCTGGTGCAGGCTGGTGTCCTTCCATCACATCTATTCCTGTCCAGTCCCCTGCTTTAGCCTTAGACTGCAACGGAACTGTTGCTGGTCTTTTGTGTCAGCGAGGGGTTAATGCAACAAATCACGCCTGAGTGGCTGCTCACTCTCTCTCAGCCCACAGGCTATTAACTACAATTCACTTACATAACCGGCGCTCTGTGTCCCTCTCACTTTCTGAAAGAGGAACCCAGTGTGAGCGAGCTGATTCATAAAATCCCACAGAGCTAAAAATAACATCGTCTGCTGTGCAAATATGTCACCGTCCGTGCGTTTAATGTGTCCTGTTGTCTTCCTCCAGGTAAGCCCCGCAGTGTTGGCGGTTCCGAGCGCGTGCAGCTTTCTGGAGTGTTCAACGTGAGGAAAGGGAAGCTGGCGCTGCCGGTGAACCGCTGGTCAAAGCGTCAGGTCACACTGAGTGGAACCTGCCTCATTGTCTCGTCTGTGAAACACGCCCACACTGGCAAGATGCACATCCTCCCACTCATCGGAGGAAAGGTACTTTCTGAAATGCATTAATGTCATCGATCACTGCAACATAAAGCTGGTTTGTGGTTTTAAATCAGTGGTACGCATTTATAGAGTTATAATTTAATAACAGCAATTAATTATCATCTACTTGCTTTTTTTGTGACATTAGGAATGATGCAAAGTCTGTAGCAGAACATAGGAAACCATACTGAAGTTGTGGTGTATCAGTTTATATTTGGGGTATTAACATTGTTTTCGGTCTGTAACTGGTTCACACCATCTTCACAAGCCTCATCTTATATTAGTCATAGTTTTCCTATACATGGTTATATCAAAATGTCCTGAAAGCACAATAAGCCACAAATCTGTAAAGCTCAGTCATACACAAAAGTCAGAATTTCATGCAACGCATGGTTCACTGTTACTAGTTGTTGTTTTTTTAAAACAACAAAATACATGTATATGAAAAAAAGTGACTTTCAGAGATAAAGGGAGTGCTGAAAAGAAATACAGATTTTTTGCAATCTAAATATTTTCCTGTATGTTTTGACCCTAATCAACACGAACTGTACTTGAAGTGACTAGAAAGGAAGACTGTCAGCAGATGTTTTCCTTGGCTCATCACCTTGTTTGGTAATCTAATGATAAGCAGAAACTGAACATTGTTGTCTTTTCACATATGAAACACATTTTACTTCCAGTTGCCTAATCTTGCCCCTATTTTGTGCCAATCTCAAATTTCTATGACAACCCGTTCTTAAATTACAGCCAAAAATTTGATTTTGACCTTTCTGCTAAATACGACCTTGACCTTTGACCTTTACTCAAATGGACCATTGCATCTGATGCGCATTAGCTATATGTACATGCCCATGTAATGTCATGGTGATATGTCAATTATTCATTGAGTTATAGCATTATATGTCTCTGCACACACACACACACAATGAATAAATACAATAATCTCTCCCAACCAATGTTGGGCAAGATTAATTATGCCCCTGAAAGAATTGTGAAGAAACAGATGTCCCATCTTTTCAAATACGTCTGCTTAATATAGCGTCAGAACTGGAGAAAAAAAACAACAACAAATATTTGACTGTGTATTTTCCCAAGATAGAATGTTTTAATCTGCTTGAAATGTTCTGTGTCAGTGGATTACTGTTCATTGTGGATTTATAAATACTGAAAACATCTTCTATCATTCAGTATAGAGAATAGCAAAAATGGGAGCTAGTGGTTCTGTGGACCAAACTTCAAAAATGCAGTTGCAGTTGTTTGGAATCAGTCTTTAAGTATTACACCATTCCATGAACTTAACAGAAATTTTCCAAGAAAACTGGAGGAGGACCCGAGTTGGTATGGAGTGAAATGTCTCTGTACCATACTAAAATAGTAGGTGGTTTGCTGCTGATTCAGCTGTTCCCAAAGATCAAAATATACATGTGTGGATACATCCCCATGTTTTTGGAACAGCAATGTGAAGTTTAAAGTTGAAGTTGAAAACATGCCTTTTTTAACATGCAGCCACCTGTAGTGTAGATGGTGGGTGATTTAACATGAAGTAAAGTTTAATAGAGTTGTTTCTGTCGTAGGTGGAGGAAGTGAAGAGACATAGTCATTGCCTGGCTTTAAGTTCAGCTGGACCTCAGAGTCAGACTTATTACATCAGCTACGACTCATACACGGAGCACCTGCGCTGGCACCGGACCGCCTCCAAGGTAAGCAAGTTTACAGCAAAAACATCAACTTGTTTTGAAAAAAAAAAAAACATTACAAATGTCACTGTCCATATCCCACAGAAGTCTTTTTTTCTTCAATATTTATTTTTTGTTTTTTTCCACTTCACTTTTCTTTTTTTTTTTTACTTCATCTCAACAGTGAACTCTTTATAACAAATACAATTAACATGACGGCCTGTTATGAAGGTCTCATTCTGTATCAGATTAGATCAGTCTTTCCATCAGATACGGTCATGGTGTGTTGTAGCTTTCTAAAATCATCATATATGTGACATATTTTACGGTTCTTAAGTGTTTTGATGTTATGCAGAAATACTTGTGAACTGAACTCTGGGATTAAAAAATGAATTAAAAGGAATTATCAATAATGTGTCACATTCACATGTAAATAGGACTCAGTGTTCACTTTATTGTCCCACCCTATTGGGTTTGCATTCGTGCTATATCTACAACAAATTAAAAGAAATAAAAGGATGTTCCACATACATAAAAACACATACACTGCTATAAAATACCCATGCACACAGATGAAATACAACACACTTTATTTCTCTACTATTTAACATTTCTACTTTTTTTTCAGAGAAATAAAGAAAGTACAACCTTGATTTGATTAAAAGTAGGTCTTAAAAATTCCCCACAATACCTGAAACTAATTGTTTGAATGCTTAGTATTGAAGAATCGGTCAATGTATCCTCCTGAGTGTCCAAACGAAGCCTAATCTCATGATGCTCATACGGATGCAGTTTTCGGCTTGTGTTCCTGTCCCCTTTTCCTTGGTTCTGAGGTTATAATTATCTTGTCATCGTGATGATTTAGTTGCTAATCCCGCACCGTTGTCTTGTCTGTCCCTCACTGTGTCAGATTGCATCCCAGAGGGTGAACTCGGTGGACCTGTCGTGCTGCAGCCTGGAGGAGCTGCCTGCTCAGCTCTTTTACAGCCAGGACCTCACTCACCTCAATCTGAAAAACAACTTCCTGTCCATGCACAAAGGTGTTCCAGCACTCACCAGGTGAGTCTCCAGCAACGCCCTCTGTTTCCAGGAACCCGGAAGGCAGGATGAAAAGCAGTATTTTCCTGGTTGTTGTTCCACCTTTCAGTTGTGGAATGTCCCTCGGCAGTTTGTCTGTCTTGGGGAGCGACCATATGGTCCGAAGAGGAAGCAGCTTAGATCAAATTACAGATGACGTGTGTGTGTGTGTGTGTGTGTGGGGTAGCTGTGTGGTTTAGATGATTAAAAGTGAGCTGCAATGTGATGAGAGATTTGACATCCAGACCCTTGACCTCTGGGCTAGAGAGCTTTTCCTTGTTTTCACATCAGACTGTCAAATGGGTTGCTGTTGACACGGTTTAACGTGGGAAAGTCAGTCTCTCCTCTTCTTCTGCTTCATAACAAGAAACACATTGTTTTTGTCATTTTCAGCTGCTACAATCGTAAAGGTCTATTTCAGGATTAAGTGTTGTGTAAACAGTTTTATTGTATTTTTTTGGTCATTTTTGACCACTTGTATGGTATAAATGAAATAATAGTTTTAGTTTAATATCACAATGGCTGTTAAAATGTGGTCAGTTTCATATTGGAAGCATAGGTTCAAAATACAACAGATTATACAAATTAGACCAATTAACTCCTCGAGGTTTATAAAATTATATCTCCTACATAACTATAAACAATAATACGAATATAGTATAAAGTAAGCATCTGCAAATAAAAGACATGATAAATTTAAATGTGTACTTATTAAAATGATATATAGTAAGTGTTAAAGGGGTTTTATTTAGTGTTGTTCATCAAATTTAGTACCATCATACCAGAACATGCTTACCACCACCAAAACCACCAACAAATAACTTTTTAGTCTGAACTGTGGCTCAACGGTCAACTTGGCAAAGATGATAACATCACATAATAACTTCATACCTTAAACTGAACACTGATCTCAGCCTCAAACTCTATTCTTTTCATTACAAACTTTGTCTAGTGGTGAAAACACCATTACTTCTGTCTTTTATTATGTTGTCTCTGACTGACTACAGAAGTTAGCAGTTGTTGTCCCATCTCATCAGTCTTTCCTCAACATTTGAGACCAGCAGAGTAACTCCCTACTCCCTGTAGTGGTCGCATAAATTTGTCACTCATCTATGCAATCAAATCATATCTCTACAATCGGCAAGACACTAGTACTTTAGGCTGCATTTCATAGTCCTTTATTTTAATCCCTCTATTGATAATTTGAAGTAATTTCTAAATACTCAACAGTAGAAATACGACATATAGCCTCTTTCAATTGATAATTGTTTAGTCAGTCCCATCAAACCATATAGAAGAAGGGGTTTTGCGTCAGATTGTCTAAAAGGAAATGGAAAAAAATAATCACTTGTCTTTGTTTCAAGTAGCTCTATTTATAAAGGTGAATGGAAACCATTCTAACTATTATGACCGAGATCAGGGTATTCTATAATAACTGTCATAGGTCTGTTTGTCACCATTGTTCTGCAAAATGTTGTTAGAATTGTGCTTAGCAGGATTCCATTGTCTTTGTTTATTTATTTATTATATTTTATTTATTTATTACATTAAAATTAAACGCCAAAAAATTTTATATAAAATGAAAGTTGAGTATCTGAAAAGGAAGGTCTTTGTAATTTATGCTGTACTAGGCCTGAGTGAGAAAACAATCTAATGTTCTTGTTGATATCAATGATAAGCATTTGATATGTTTAAATATTTATCAATATGTAGATGACCAGCCCATAACAAAGAAAAAATGGGTTAAATTCAACATCCAAAAAAGGGCCACAAGTGTATATGTTCCATATACTGAGTCATATTTTTACCAAAGTATATAAATGTAACAAAACTAATGCTTAGAGTTTAATTTTCAAGCTGAATTAAGCGTGTAAGAAAGCAGAATTACGAAATGCGGAAAGTCACGTTTCCTTTGTGTATGTTTTTTCGGTCTACTTTGACACGGGCACATCCATGTAAACACCCTTTACTGTCTTTCAGTCACTCTCCTACATGTTTGGAACACAAGTAGCATCCAAACATGACAGATAAAACCAAGACTGCGATTTATCACACAACAAATTAAATCACGGAATATAATAGGAGATGATAGCTATTGGTCATATAGAGCAGCTGTGATGGAAACGGCAGCAGAAGAGAAAAGATCAGATCTTAGTCACTTTATCCAGCTTCTCAGCACATGTTGGATGTGATGCACTGTTTATTTTGCTGAGAGAGGATAAAGAGATTCAGCTGTTTGGGAGATGTGAAGGAAGTGTGTGCGTGTGTGTATGTGTGTGTGTGTGTGTGTGTGTGTAGCTGTTTGGATGCCATGAGAAAAGGTCTCTACAGTACAGAGCAAGAAAAAAAAGAGAGAAAGAATGTATGCTAGCCATCTGAATCCTCAGTGTCAGTGTTCTTAACTGAGGTCATCCAGTGTCTGTGCTTTGTTTTACACATTTCATCCATCACCATGTGTTGCTGAACTTAAATGGCCCTACCTCTGGAGGCCTTGAACTGATCAAAACATTTAAGCGGCTATGGGCCTGTGTTCCTTTGTGGTGTGCAAAAATGTATTTACACTGATACAGATGTTGCCCAAAACAAACGGCTCAAGCTCTTTTCTTTGTTTTATTATTTACCAATTACCAAAGCGTGTGTTTACTTGATCCGAGTCCTTCTCCACTGGCTCGTGTGTCAGGTGGAGACTGGTTTGAAGGCTGACATTAACTTTGGCTGAAATGTGTACACGCAGCCATTGTTCCTCCATAAACATCCATTTCCCAGGCAGTGTTTTCAGGAATGTGTTTTTCCCGTGAGGTTGCCTGTGACTTTCCCCCGGACGGACATGCGTCTGCTTCGGCCTTTCACCCCGGCCCCTCTGTGAACTGGATTGCATTAGGCTGCAAAGGCCAGGAAACGCATGCACATAATAACTAGTTCTTACCTGAACCACTCGCTGCATTGTTTTGGTGAAAACTCTTAGTTGTGTAAACATTTGGCTTTAAATAGTTTGTGTATTTTTTGAATTGTTATGCTTCTGTATCCTTGAGAACGTGGCCAGACTTCCTCTATGGTCATATTTCTTCTTGTTTGCTTTGCAGGTGTTACGTAACATAAAAAGGGTTTAGTGATTTTGTTATCAACTCAGTGTAGAAGTCTTGACTGAAGCACTGACTTAATAAAGCCTTTGTATCTTTCTTCTTCTCTCTCTCCCCTCCATCTCTTTTAGGTTCTGCAAACTGAGAAGCCTCAGTCTGTCCAATAACGCTCTGGCTGAATTTCCTCTGGCCTTATGCGACATTACTTCACTTACCGAGCTGAACCTGTCTGGAAACAGTCTGTCCTCTCTGCCTGTTGAAGTGGGAACCATGCATAAGTAAGTGGGCTGAAATGAAACGATGACCTCTGGGCTGCTGTGATAGATGATGATGATGCGGCTGAAGACAATGATGTCTTGCCCAGGAGCTCTACTTCTCCTCTGTGCCCTATACTTTGCTGACATAGGCATCAGACAGGCGTCTTTGTCATTTTGGTTCCAGCCAAGCAGATTAATCTCCCTGTATTAAATGAACAGCTGGCAGAGCACCAGGTTCCTGACGGTGCACAGGTTCAGGGGGTTTAGTGCACAGTCATGCTGTCCCTGAGGGCCATCAATGCAGGACTGTTATAAATAACACATATTTATGCTTATGTTTCTACTGCACCGCATTTCAGAGGCAAATGCTCTATTTATGGCACTGGTTTATTTTACATATACAGTTACTTGGTTAGAGCTGCAAACATTTGATTTAATTAATTTGATCAATCAGCTAATAGACAGTATGTGATGACTCTTTTTTTTCTGGGCTAATTGCTGCAAATGCAAGTTTGCTTTTCATCTAAATAAGCAGAATTCATGAGTGGAGTTTAAATGTTTGTGGAATGTTTGAGATCTCGGGTACGATCTGTGTCTTACTTGCAGATCTTTTAAAGCAACAGTTCACTTTTGACATTGTTCAACACAAATGCATGTAATGTCATATAAATTGGAAATTAGACAAATATAATCATCCTGTCCATTACAGATGGTACAGCAGTAGTTCTTTAACTTACAAATGAAATACTGTAATATTCAGCAAATACAGTAAATGTAAGTGCAACTTCTGTAATATGTTTATCTTTAACTTATTTTCCAAATTTTTTTATGTACAGTACTTTGGCTTCCCCTGTGGATCTTTTAAAATGAGCTATATAAATAAAGTTGATTGATTGATTGATTTGGGCAGTTATCGCTTAGTTGAAATTAGTTGGCAACAGATTTAAAGACCACTGCACCTTGTTATTGAATAAAAATAGTTAAGTTAGGAGTAAGTCGTTAAAACATAAGAAATTGTAAAACTGTTTATATCCAGGTAGCAAACAGCTGCCATCATCCAGCAATAATAATCTGTTCTCAAATGCAATACATCATAAAAGTTAGAGTCTGGGTTCCCTTCATGCTTTTTTTCATTACGGACCTGGAAAATGTCTTTAATTTCATGTGTTACCAACAGAAACTATTACACTCTTGTTTAAGCAATGACATAAAAAGACCCTCAAGTGTTAGACTAGGTTTACTCATGGCTTATGTTTTGTGTGCAGCCTGCAGACTCTTCTCCTGGATGGGAATCGTCTGAGATCGTTACCTGCAGAGCTGGGGTCTCTGGAGAGCTTGACCTACCTCGGCTTATCTTTCAACTCTTTCAGCTGCGTCCCTCCCATCCTAGAGAAACTGCGTGGAATGGAGAGACTCTGTCTGGCAGGAAACCAGCTCTCTGTCCTGGATATGGCCGGCCTGCAGTGGCTGCCTGCTCGCCACATAGATGTCAGGTAAACATATCCACACTGATATTTTTAGAAGGAACAAAGCTCAAGTGAAATCTAACACTTCCCAAGATACTGCAGGAAAAATGTGCTCTGCATTTAAACATGACTCAGCCTCTTTTGCAGGTTTTATCCTGTGGATTTTTCTGTTTTTTGGCCTTTTTAAATTTATACAAGAATTTGATTTGTTAAATTGGTGCATTGGTCCAAGGTGCATTTACAAGGTGTAACTCGACAAACTCACTGACATCTTCTGAGTTTAGTTTTATGATCTGAATCACATTTAACACTGGAAAAATCTGAATGTTACAGTACAATCTTTCAATTATAATACTTTCTAATCTTACCAAGATATTTTCCCCTTGTTCCAGTGGCATATTTTTACTTGAAATAAGGAAAAATAAATCAATAAAATTCTTGAATTAAGCACAAAAAATGTTGCCAATGGAAGAAGTGAAAATGATCTTGGTAAGATTTCTTGAAGGAAGATTTTCATGTTCAATTGTCTAATAATAATTTGTTATATCTCACTGAGAAGTTAGTCTACAGGTGATTGTGTTTTATTTGAAGTCTGATGAGATATTTTGACTAGAAATTAGGAAAATACACTTGGGAAGACATCGATGTTGGCATTGAAGACCTTCAGAAGAAGCCTGTATGATTATTGTTGTACCTTGAGATGAGTATTTATTAAACAATGAGAACTCAAGGTCTTGTAAGTGTTTTTGTAACTGATAATGAGGGTCAAAATAGAGTGAAAGACTTAAAATTACAGATAAAACAACGTGCCATCAGTTTTCAACAGTTTTTTTTTTTTCAGGTTTTTATAAGGCAGTTGTTTTTGTCTGGTACATTTCATTTTCAATGTGAGGTTAGTCACATGAGTTTTAAATCATACACATTTTTAGAAGTCTTAGCAGTAATTTGTAGAAACCTGCAGAAATCCATAAACGCATCATGTGAATCTCACAGTAGTTAGTTTGGGATGTTCAAAACATTTTGACTATTCAATGATGAAAGTGAACTTTATTTGTGACCAAACTGATCCTTGTGGTACCAACCCCCAGCTGCCCTCTCCCTTTAACCTGTCCTTATGACCTTCACTGTTCTTTCTTGCACAGGCTGAACTGGCTTCAAAGTATGACAGTGGGAGATCCAGAGCAGCTGGTCCACATTGTCCATCTGGACTTGAGAGACACTGGTCTGCAGCAGTTGGATGTTCACTGTCTATGCAGGCTAGAAGTGCTTCGCTGTGACAGAAACCGTCTATCTGTCCTTAGAGTCAGTGGCCATGCCCTAAAGAGCCTCCACGCTTCCCACAACGGTAATGCTTAGTGTGTGTGCTCAATAAAAGTTAAACATTATGTTTGAAACTACACATCGTCACAGTGATGTATGTTGTGTTTGTAGAGCTGAAGCAGCTGGATGTGTACCCTGTGCCAGAGAATCTGACTGTTCTGGATTTATCCTGGTATGAAGCACCTCTGTCCTATTTACAGTGAGGAAAAGCAGACTGTGTGCCTGTCCTAAGCTGATTGTGTTTGTTTATTTAAAGGAACATGCTGTGCTTTGTCCCTGATTGGGTGTGTGACAGCAGCAGACTGGAAGTGTTGGACATCAACCATAATTCTGTCACTGAACTTCCCATACAGTGAGTGTCACACTAACAGAAAGTCGCTGCATTTCTAGACAAATTCTGTATATATGTTATCCTCTGGTGTAGATAAATTAAAGTCGAAACCTATGTGAGAAATTTTCTAAACTCATTGGTTACATGGTATTGGGAAAATGAATGTAAAAGCAAGACATAAATAAAAAAGGAAGTAGAGACATTTGTATGAAGTATTGCACCTTAACTTACAGAGCTTTGACTATTTTATATAAAGCAAAATATCCAGAGTTTGACTCTTCATTAATGGAACAAAAATGTGAATATATATTTGTTTTAATATGACCATTTGTAACGATAAAAACAAGCATCTTTTTAAGTTGTAAGTTAAGCTAAATTCTTTTTTTAAGCAATGTAGTAAAACATTTGTAAGCTAAAGTTGCAGATTGTTGTAGAGGAGTAGAAGCGGGACAAGGATTTTTAGGGGGGGAAATAACCTGAGTTCCCTTCATAGAAATCAAATACAGGCTGTCATGAATAAAGGCAACTGAGACATCTGTTTTCTAAAAGTGTAGTTGGTTAACAGCAATAATTACACAAAATTGACTCCAGCACATACAGGTTGTGGATTTTGAACCTGTACCTGTGAGATACCTGCAGAGATGATAAAAGGGCTGTTAGTTATTTTTTGCTAGGTCAATTCCTTTCCATTGATGTGCAGATAAAAAGACAGCAGACATCTATCTTTTAAAAAGTTCTTTTGTGCAGAATATCAATCAATACCTGTAGCAACACTCCCTTTTCTAAACATAGTGATATTTTGAGTCTGACCACAGCCTTCAGCAGTGTCTACGGACAAGCAATTAAAACATGTTCACTGCTGCATGCAAGTGGTTCCCCGCAAGGCTTTTTATACAGCACACAGACAGGATAATCATAGTTTTTGTTAGGATGCACATGCATGATGATATCAGTGTGTCTTCTCCTGCAGGCTACAGAAAGTGCTACCATTCAGTATGTGGGTCAGAATCTTTGTATTTTGTTTTGTTTTGTTTTTTTTTAGTTCTCGTCTCCTGATTTACAGGCTTGTTTGTGTGTTGCAGGCTGTTGTCCTCTGGGAGCCTGAGGAAGATGCTTGCAGGTTGGAATAATATGTGCCGGCTGGCGGAGAGGCTGGAAAGATCACAGCTGGAGGTGCTGGACCTTCAGCACAACCATCTGACTGAGCTCCCCAACAACCTGTTCATCAAAGCACAGAGGTATACAACAACATTCATTTTAGTTTCTCTCCTTGGTTTATGAGCGTGAAGCTGAACTACTATTATTTACATCAAAAGTTTGGTCACTCTGCCCTAAGGATTGTTGACTCCATTTGTGTAAAATGTTATTGAATTCCTAAAATTTCTTGGAAACGTACTGAAACCTTGTAAAACCACTAATTCTCGTTGTATTTGTCTGATTTATTTTATTTTATTTTTTTGTTGCAGTTTGCGATACTTAAATGTGTGTGCCAATAAGCTGGAGAATCTCCCTCCAGCCAGCCTATCAGAGGACAGTTTCAGTGGTCTGGAGGAGCTTTATGTGACCAATAACAGTTTGACAGACAAGTGTGTCCCGCTGCTGACAGGACACAGTCACCTCAGGGTGCTTCACCTCGCCTACAACCAGCTACAGACATTCACCGCCAGGTACCACGCACAGCTATTACGACAAGTCATTATATCTCTGTAACAAACGGTTTGTCTGTGTTTCACTCTTTAAAAGTATAAACATTTAGCTGTCAAGTTGGAGCATCCCTCTTAGAGTTGTCTATTTACTTACATTATTACATTTTCTTGACTTAACTCAGACTTATTTAGATTCACAGAAACTGTATACATTAAAAATTAGACATGTCTTCAAATAAGGATGCGATACTCATGATATGGTCATCTTAAAATCAGAGGTAAACATGGAAGTAAAAAGCCTTGTTTCTGAGAAATGAGTTTTTCCAATTAGAACAAAAACATTAGTAATAATTGCTTAGGAAATAAACATGTTTCAGTAGAAAATGTATCTCATTTAAGAAAATATGTCTGACTCTACCCTATTAATATATTCTAGCTAATACTGAGCTAGATTTAATCCTCATTGAGCTAAATGAAATAATTATGAGACAAAGCAAGGCTTAAAAATTATTTGTATAATATTTTAGTTGAGAAATGAGAAGGATTTGTCACTTTAAGAGGGATACCAACTTGCACAACATCTCAGTGTAAGAATATCGAGGTCAAGTTCTTACACTGAGGGCTTTATTTTATCATCCAGCCTTGCTTCACAAAGTACTTTAGATCACGAGAGTTTGAAAAATGCATCTCCTAAAATAAAGTTTTGCAGCAGCAGCAGTGCTCTGACATAATTGTGCGTCCGCCCCCCTGCAGTAAACTGGCTCGACTGGAGCAGCTGGAGGAGCTGGACCTGAGCGGCAACAGACTGAGGGCCGTGCCCACCACCATCCTCAACTGTCAGCGGCTGCACACACTCTCCGCCCACTCCAACTGCATCAATGCTTTCCCAGAAGTCCTCCAGCTGCCTGAGATCAAGGTTAGTCTGAGATATTACCCAGGTATCTCTTTTTAGTTCAGCGCTTTAGTTCAGCAAATCCACAAATTAAGAATGAAAATCAATAGAGTTGTAGAAATCCATCTCCCTCTGGCTATATTTATCTACATCGGTGTTCATCTTTAATGGTTTGTTCCAGATCAGGAAATCCTTTGTAATCTTTCAGCAACTCCTTAATCTCTGCATCTGAGCCCAAATGGTGTTTTTATTCTCGTGTGTGTTTGCGTGCGTGGATGCCAAAAAACATTATGAATCTCTCCTGATACACAAAACTCCTGAGTCAGAATCCATAAATGCTGCTCCAGGAATAATATATTTTGAATGAGTAAGCAGATTAGGAAAGCATAGCATGATGGGGAAAATAATTTCACTGGTTCAGGGGTTGGTTAAGGTTAAGAAAGATGGACTGGTAAATGTTAATACTTTACACTATAGCAATAAATTGGTTGATACACTAATAATGGGGGAAAAAAACAATATGTAAAAATATCTATGAAAGTAACAATACTAATATAAATGCTCATAATCCAAACTGTTTTCAGCTAATGATGTTGTGCAGTGAAATTTATCAGACCGTTTGAGAATGGGTGTTGTTTCGGATTACTCGTCTCTCTTACCGTCTCCCTCGTTTTTCAGTGTGTCGACCTGAGCTGCAATGAACTGACCGAGGTGATTCTCCCCGAGACGCTCCCTCCGAAACTTCAGGAACTGGATCTCACAGGAAACCCCCGCCTCAACCTGGACCACAAGAGCTTGGAGCTCCTTAAGTATGAACCTGAATCGTACTGCAGACCTACTGCTGGGCAGCTGCATGAGCCAGTGGAGGTGCAGCGCGTGTGATCAATAAGCCAGCATGCTGATCTTCTTTTCATTCTCTTCTCCCTCCTGCAGTAACATCCGGTGTTTCAGGGTGGATCCATCCCCTTCAGCTCCATGTGTGAATGAAAGCCACGGGGCTCCTGCGGTCTGGAGTCACAGCTACACCGAGGCCTCTGGAGTTAAAAACAAGTCTGTACCCCCTTCATCATGTCCACATATTCAGTTCTCACTACTCACTTTTTATGTGTAAATGTTCTGATTAATACTCTGGAATGTATGAACTTTATTCAGTGTCCGTATAAAGACCAAAGTTTCAAGACGTTAATCAGATTGATTTCAGTCAGACTGAACAAATATTGTCCATGTAACTGCAGCTACTGTTTATGGTTGTGCTTTCGGTCTTATAATCAGGGTTCCCACGGAGTCTAAAAAAAGTCTAAAATTTTACTTGGTGATATTTGCAAGAACCCTGTATAAGGCAAGGCAAATTTATTTGTATAGCACATTTCATGTACAGGACAACTCAAGGTGCTTTACACAAAAATAGAAACAGAAGAAATGGTAAATTTGGTACCTAATGCTGTTATGTGCAGTAGTAAAAAGTTCTTCAGTGTAATACTTTGGTCAACTTGCAGAAACCTCCCTTACACATGTTTCCTTGAATCATAAGCAGGTTGCAAATCAGAAATACTTGAAGGTCTAAAATCTGATTAGCAGAATCCTTGGTATTAAAATACCACAGTAGCCTCTGCAGTCTAATCAGGGCTGCAGTATTTTTTAGACCTGCTGCTGCAGTGGTTTTGTAGACTTTAAATGAAGACTTGGTTTTATTGTTTCTGTTTATTTGTTTTAGTGCTACATTAATATCTTCTTGTGTTTTTGTTCCTCAGGCTGTGTGTGGCTGCTCTGGCTCTGGACAGTTTCTGTGGCATTCGAGAGGCTCTGTACGGAGTGTTTGACGGAGACAGGAACGTCGAGGTGCCTTACCTGCTGCAGTGCACCATGGGAGACGTGCTGGCAGAGGAGCTTCATAGAGGTCAGAGGCAGGAGGACTACATGACCAGCACTTTTCTCACAATGCAAAGGTAAAGTCAACGGAAAGGGATTTCTTGAACAATGTACAAATAGAATTGTTGAATAAATATGTTGTGGAAAAAACATCTTCAGTCACCCATAAAGTTTTACATAATCTCAAATATTGTCATGAAATATTTGCAGGAAAATATTTTTTGAATTTCAGAAGCTTTTGCTACATCCAACAAATGCAAACGATTATTTGGTTTATTTTTAGCAAGAAAACATGATAAAACTACATTTGTGTCGTGCCCTGGATGTGTTAAGAGATATTGTCTTGCTGAAACATCCAGTTTTGACCTTGACAAAACATCTGCAGAAGGGAATTTAAGATCCATCTGCATGGAAACGAATTTGCATGAAGCTGACATACTTTCTTAACAGATTGGCCTTTTGTAAAAATGGGACTGGTCTCATGGATACCCCAAAATTATATCTTTGGAAAATGGTTCCTAGAGTAGGACGATCTGGATATAATGTCATTTCAGCATCCATCTTTGACATGGTTTCAAAACTGAACCCATATCGAACTCGTCTGGATATAGCCTTAATAGTGATGCACCAGCATTTTTTGGCTTGATCACTGATACTTATCACCAAAAAACTTGATCTGCCTATTGCTGATCACTGCCGATCACGAAAGGAATTTAAAAAAACAGAAAACAAGAAGAGAAATTCCTGTAAATATTAAACTCCCTACTCTAACAGCAGCGTTTGTGTTGCTCCTCTGCAGGAAACTGGGCACAGCAGGACAGAGGATGGGCGGCTCGGCAGCTTTGTGTCACATCAGACATGATCCTGTGGCTCCGGGCGAACACAGCGGCTGTTTCACCCTCAAAACTGCCAATGTGGGTCGGTGTCAGGCGGTGCTGTGTCGAAACGGCAAAGCTATGCAACTGTCCACCGTTCACACTGTGAAGGAGGAGCAGGAGTACCAGAGGGTCCGCCAGCACAATGCCATCATCACAGAGGTGAGAGGGGCCGGTGTGTTCTAGGTCCTGCTCCAAAAGGCTGAAAGTGCACATAGATAATGATGGATTTTTTTGTAAATTGTTATTAGCTACGCAAGTGCGATAAATAGAACAGTCATGCAAAGTATCAGAGTTATACTTTATCATCTCAGGAAAAAAAAAAGGAGGGAGTCAAATTAAAAGGGGATATTTCTAAGATTAAACTCAGATATTGTTTTAGATTAAAGTGAAACATGTATTTAATTTGTAATATAAAATAAATAAATTCTAAGTTAATATTAAGAAAAAATATAATCATGTGACGGTGATAAAATGATAGTTGTCAAATAATCACATTAACTTTAAGGTTTACATGACAGATTTTGAAACTAATTTTTCTTGAGGGAAAAAAAGAAAACACCTCAGATCACAGAATCTAAGAGAATATCACAGAGGAAAAACTAACATTGAAAGAACTTAAATGTAGTTTAAGATTTAATATATAATGTAGTTTAAGATTAAATATATTGTGAAGGGGGGGGGCGTCTTGTGGCCAGTTTTTTTTTTTTTTTTTTTTAAATGTCGGATGGTCCTGTTCATCACTACAGCCGCCACCGCTTTGCCTTGTATTATCTCTACAATAACCTTATCAAATCATACTTATTAAATTCTACTAGTGATTTTAGTCCATAATGACATAATATAATAAGCGTCTCACTGTAGAGACATCACTGGATTGCTGCTGTCGCCTTATTCCATTCAGTTGTAACTTTAACTGAGTTTTTCTTCTTTTTACGTGATCATTTTTAAAGGGTCTAAAATACAGTGTTTTATTTGATTGATTAAAAGTTAAATATCTATGGGTTTAGATATTAAATCTGTGCCAGAAGAAAATATCTGAGGCTCTGAAATAGTTAATTTAATAAACTGCTACCATAATAAGCGATAGATTGAATTGAAGCCTTACTGTGGATGTTGTAATAACGACTCTTTTTCTCCAGGATAATAAAGTCAGCGGAGTTACCGACTGCACCAGAATTATGGGTTACTCCTTCCTGTGTCCATCTGTAACACCCTGCCCCTACGTCTCCACGGTGACCCTCACCCCACAGGACGAGTTCTTCCTCCTAGGCAGCCGGGGCTTGTGGGACATGCTGTCTCCCAGTGAGGCGGTGGAGGCCGTCAGGAACGTTCCCGATGCTCTGGCCGCCGCCAAGAAGCTGGTGACGCTGGCGCAGAGCTACGGCTGCTCTGACAGCCTCAGTGCGGTGGTCGTGCAGCTCAGCATCACAGAAGACTGCTGCTGCTTCTGTGAGCCGCCACCCCCCGCCGCCGAGCCCCGGCCCAGGAGCCCACACCCACAGCAGTACTCACCCATACTCAGGAACCGGCGACGGGGGCATCCCGTTACCGCCGGCCTCCTCGGGAACGGTGAGCGAGCTGAGCAGTGAGTTCAGCACATCAGAAATGAGCAGCGAGGTGGGGTCGACGGCATCCTCAGAGGAACCGCCGCCGCAGGCTGAGCCCCTCACCTCCCACCTGAACCTCCCTGGGAGGCCTGGAGCACGGAGGCCCGCGGGCGGAGTAGGGGGGTTCCAGAGACAGTTTTCCGGCGCTCTGTCCGATAACGGGCTCGACAGTGAGGATGAGGAGCCCATCGCCGGAGTGTTCTCCAACGGAAGCCGCGTGGAGGTGGAGGCTGACGTCCACTGTCTGCACGGCCGCGAATGCTCTGCCCTCCACGCTCACACACATCCAAACATTCCTCCTCATCTGGAGCCCTCACCCCTCCACGCCTCCTCCCCTTTGCCCTCCCCCATCCCACCATCCTCGCCATCCGGGACCCTGGGACGCAGAGGTCGCGCCAATGGCTCCATCGCATGCCAAGGAAGGAACCAGGACGTCATCGAGGAGGCGGCCGACGCCCCCATCAGGAAGCAGGGGGGATACTTCAACGCGCCCGCCCAGCCCGACCCCGACGACCAGCTCATCATCCCCCCAGAGCTGGAGGAGGAAGTACGCCAGATCATCCAGCAGCAGCAGCAGGAGCAGATGCAGGCACACAACCAGCAAGCACACGCCTTCCCAAAACCTGCAGACTATTTCGTCACACCGCTCTAATTTCTACCAACAGCCTCCGCCAGGATTTCAGTTTGAAGATGGAAAACTTGGTTACTGCTCCCTCCAAAACCTCAGAGTATTCTGGTTATGCTTTACTGAACTGTTACGGACCTGAGAGACTGTGTTTAGTTTAGGATTTTTTTTAATTTTTATACTGTTAACTCTATGCCCCAGGAAACGCAATGCAATTTTATAACCCTTTCTGTTGATTTATCTTCACGTTTAATGTCATTAATTTGTACCATATCATTCATCGGAAGAAGCACCTTGAACGCTTTTCATTTGACTTTTGACGTGAATCCTCCAGACGGGTGACAAATTAAAGTAGAAAAACCTGATGGGACCGGTCTCATAAGAGTGGATAAAAGGAAACACATACATTTGGGTGTCAATTTTTTTCTTTTATAATGCCAAGATGAAATGCCTTTAAAAGTTAAGTGTTCAATTTTTACAGAGATGTAATATAATACTCTTTACTTTTTTCATAATGTACAGTTACCTCAATAGAAACTGTTTCTGTTACCTTATACTGACCTGTTTCTATTTGCAGAAGGAGCAGTTCACCTTTGCCATCTGCCATGTTTCTGCTAAGCACATCAACTCGCCTTTAGTAAAAAGGCAAAACCAAAACACGTGAGCGTAAAACTCAGGTGTTTTTGTTTGTTTTTTCCTTTTAAATTTTGCCTTCTCCATAAACACTTCAAATGCACATAAGACACATTAATGGAATCCGCTAATGTTTGTGTGGACCAGACTAAGGCCCCGTCCACACAGCAACACAACAAGGTTTTGTTTGGTACCAGATAGAAAAGACATCGTGTCCACATAGGGAATGGATCAGTAAAATATCATATAAAAATGGCAATGAAAGAAGTGCTGAAGATGATGCAATACACATGCCACACCTCTAGATGCACTGTAAGACAGTACCATTGGATACATCAGAATAATGGAAGTAAAGTGCATGCACATACCGGACGATACCAATGCCAAAAACACCCCGGAAATAAACAAGAAGAAGGCATGTGTCAGTGTCTGCTGCTCCTCTTCTTGGTTTAACATCAGTCGATTTCCTTAAAATAAAACCAGTAAATTTAACAGTGATGCAGCTCTGCTCCTCTGGTGTCAGCCATGATGGTCGCTGTCTTCTTTATGAATGAATGTTGCGCGCAGCTGCTATTTGTTCTGGTCATGTGGTTGTGAAGTAGATGGTAGACGTTTCACTCAGTTTGACCCGTTCACACGGCAACGCAGCGACACTGTTGTCTGACCTTTCCACTCTGGAACCTGTTCTCAAAAAATATCATTTTGGGGAACCCCAGAAGTTGTTGCTGTGTAGACGCGATGCTGAAACGATAACAGATGGTATCAGATTCACTTAAACATTGCTGTGTGGGTGGGGCCTCAATATCACCTCAACCAAAAAGAACAAAACAAACTAACACTGGTTCCACATCCCTTTGTTTTGAGGCAAAGGTCATAAACTTAACCACTAGATAAAGCACAATTCAATTATTTTAAAAGCTTTTTTGTCAATTTTGGCTTTGAACTGAAGGGAATATAAAAAGGAAGTAGGCTAATATAATAAGACATAAACGCGACGATTAGTCATGACATTACTCTTGTCATTCCTAACCAAGGAAGTCAAAATAAAGCTCTTTGTAAATTAATTTTAGAGGTTAAAAATGATACTGTTTGTTGTCAGAAGCTGAATGCTAAATATCAGAACTTGTTGAAATATTCCAAAGACACGTAGAATCAACGCCAAGGCCTCACTTTTAAAAAACAGTTTTTTGTTTTCTTTTAATTTGTCACCCGTCACTGGTAAATGGTACTTTGAGGAATGGACCATTGTGTTGTTGTGTTTCCGTCGACATTTCCCATTTTGTCGTCGCTGTTGGCCTTACAGTTGTCAGAGTTAGTGAACTGTCAGACTAACTCATAGGAGTTTAATACTTTAAAGTGACCTAGTCACTGAAGCATACTAATTAATATTCTCTGAGAGAAAAGATGATTTTTCACAAGGCTGATGTTCCAGGTTTGTGTTGCGGGGGTGTGCAGAGTTCAGAGTGAGGCTGCAGTGGTGAGGACATGCTGATGGGAGGGGTCCCACAGTGATTACCAGCTCAATGAATGTTCTCAGAACAGTGTTACAGACTACAGACAATGGCAAATCGCACAAGAGAGCTACTTTTGCTATAAAATAAATTAAAGTTTTCAAATAAGCACATAATGTTGACTTTGAGTTTTTGAAAATGTGTTGGTTCTGGTCTGTTTTAATTAGACCATCCTGTCACGTTGGCTGTTTTTGATTTCACACCAAGTTACTTTGTTAGTTGTCTAGGTTTGCAGTTTGCAAATCATAGCTGCTATTACAGTTACATAGAACACATAAATACAATGAAATTAATTCAAGTATAGACCAACACTGTTGCAATCTAAAAATCAAATGCATTTAAATGTATGAGGAAACATGTAAAATATACAAAACTTAGTTCTTGAGTTTGTAGATGTTCCTCTTGATAAGTAGTTTTACACACTTGGCACAATATTATATCTATTTTCTCCAAACTCTGACATTATGTAGACTTATCTAAACTATACACTTTTCCATTATACAAGCTACATTCATTCATACATTCGTGAAAGCATTTCTTTCCAGCAAAATCATATATGCCTGAAAAGTAAACTTCAAAGTTAAAATGTCAATTATGCTGCTTTTAAGAAAACTAAACCACATGCTCAAAATTAGGCATTCTGGTTTTTGTGAAATGTATTAAATTTATGCTGCACCATTCAGCAAAACAAAGAAAAAGTAGTTATATTTGTGGTGAAATATAATGTATAAGCAAAATGTGAGTATTTAATAATCCTGTTTGACTGCTAACAGGTTTACAGTAGAGACAACACATGAGGTTTCTATATGAACTCAAAACCAAACAATTTAAAAAGAGTTTTCTTTATTACATTAGAACATACATATGCAGTACTCTCGAACAACAGCAAAAGGCAGCACTTGATTATTTAGCAAACATTTTTTACAAAAGGCACCACTGTCCACGTGTCCATACCAATTTTGAATGAGAAATTACATGACATTTAGGAAACAAAAGGTAAAATTTCCCCCTCATTTGTGCCTCTCAAAGACAGCGTGTCATTGGTGGGGACAGCCTCACTATCTGTAGTGTTGCTTTTGTCAATGAAAATTTTAACTAAATATTGTCGTAAGCAAACTTTTTATCGTGTGACAAAAATGAGATGAGACTAGACGTAAATGCTGGTCTTGTGACAATAACTATAATTAAATATATAAAGCAACATAGATGACAAATAAAAATTAAACAAAATGTGGCTCAAGAAAAAAAAATGTTGCTAAAATGTCTTAATTTTTGTCAACAAAAATTAATCTCTTTTAGATGCGTTCAAATTATGTCCCCACCAATGTTAACATTATTACACCCTTACCACTGCCTCACTTTAATGACTGGACAAACACTACACAGTGTATATATATATATATATCACAAACATGCCTGTGTTTAATTTTTTTGTCCAACAGTGAAGAAAAGTAAGCAGTCATCTTGATAATCCCTCTGATTTAGTCATTAGATTTACACAAATGTAAAGGCAGCATCAGCGTTTCTAACCCTGACAGTTACTGGAGTGTTAAAACTCAACAAGAATCTGTATTTTTTGTGTGAATTGACCCTTGAAGAGACTGTCCTTAAAATCTACAAGGAATGAACATAAGTGACAGCAGCACAAAAGTTGTATTTTTGTGTCCATGCTGTGGTGTTTGTGCTGCTGTGCCACAATCACCACATTGTGCTGGCGGTGGTGATGGTACGTTTGGAGCTCCGCTAATTCCCCTCACTCTGGAGGATTTCTTTTGTTTGGTAATTATGTCTTGACTGAACGGTTGGACAGTTACATCACTGCTGTGTCCTTGTTTATGTGTGGCCCTTTGTGCTACAGTGGACAGGGGACACAGCGGTGATGTCAGAGCTGGCAGGAAGCCCCTGGAGGGGACATGAGGTGACCCAGCAGCAGAGCTCTGATGCCCCCTATAGGCTGTCAGAGTCATTACATGTGTCAATACAATGGAGGTGGTGACACTATTAACAGGTTTATTTATGGAGCTGTGGAGTTTTACAGTAGAAAAAAAAATTACATCATAAAAATCACACGGTATTAAAAACAAAACCAGTTTAAAATAAAAACTGTTCACATTACTAAAACAACAACCAGTATCAAAAAGCACTAAAATCAGGGGTGTAACACATTTTAGTTCAGGAGCCATACATATAATACAATATAAATAAATCTAAATCTTCCCAGGTGTATTTTTCTCATTTCTAGTCCAAATATCTCAACACAAATACCTAAATAGTAACTTTTCCATGTCATATAAATAACTTATTTTTCAACAACAAATCTCACCGAGATCATTTTCATTTGTTCCATTGGAAAACATTTTTTGTTTAACTCAAGATTTTTATTTGTTTAATCCACTGCAAAAAAAATTATCTACCGATGGAACAAGTGAAAATTATCTCACTGAGAATTCTTGAAATAACATTTTCGAGATCTGTTGTCTAAAATTAACTGAAAAGTTACTCTTTAGGTTAGAGGTCTTCAACCCTGCTACTCAGGTCCCACTATCCCTGCTCCAACACATCTGATTCAAATGATCAGTTCATCATCAAGCTTTGCTGAAGCCTGATTACAACCCACTGCTTTGTATCAGGTGTGTTTGTGCAGGGTCACATCTAAAAAGTGCAGGATAGTGGGCCCCGAGGACCAGGGTTGAAGACCTCTGCTTTAGGTGACTATGTCTTATTACCTCTACCAGCGGAGGTTATGTAATCATCAGGGTTTGTTAGTTTGTCTGTCTGACTGTTAGCAACATAACTCAAAAAGTTATCGACGGATTTCAACAAAATGTTCACAGAATGTCTGGAATGATAAATGCAACGAGTGATTAGATTTTGGGGATGATCTGAATCACCATCTGGCTCAAGAATTTTTTTAAGGATTCTTTACTATGGAGAGACTGGGCCATTTTGACAGAAATGGTTCTCACTCAATATATAATACTGGTGGAGGTCTGCCCACTGCTTTTTTTAGTTTTATATGTGTTGAGATACTTTGACAAGAAATGAGAAAAATACACTTGGTAAGATTTAGATGTTTGCAGTGTAGTGGTGTGTGTACTGTTAGGGCTAAAAAAAAGCCTCTATTAATAACACAGGGACATTGGTTTGGTAAACTGTCACTGTTGTAAATCCAACCTGAAAACCTGCTTATAATTATCATGATAAGTGTCTCCATTACCCTTTTCAAATATCTGTGTTTCTATTAAGTTGTCCCTGTATTGCAAACAGTGCATTAGTCTGTTCTTCCATGGGAATGATGAGTCCAGTGTGCTGAATGACATGCATACTTCTCTTTGGCACTCGGCCCATGGATGTACTGTCTGTAAAACTGGACTTCAGTACTCCGCCCACTCACTTAGGCTTTGTGAGACCATAAGCCAGCTGCAGTTTTATATTCATTACAGTTTGTGCCTGTGGGTATGCTCTCCCACTCAGCCTAAAGACTTTACGTTGAGCAGACAACGGGCATTATTAAAAACACATCTGGAACAGAGACAAAAAAAAAACCTGCACAAAAGTATTAACACTTGGTTTAAGAATGCATAGTTAATATTGTCAAAAATCACAGTAAGGTCAAGGTCATTATCCTTAAGACTATTACCGCACAATATGTTTTTGCACTTTTTCCATCCCCGATGTAAATGTTAATGTTTGATTGACAGGTTCAGAACAGGATAATACATCACCAGTGTAGGCGAAGAAATAACGGTGTAGTCTCAAGAATAGTGGGATGTTGAAATACTTTTGGGTTCTCAGATACCCACATACAACCCTCATTTTACGGGTTGGACAAAATAGATTCTATTGTACAATATATAAGCATAATGTTGGGCGTAAACACATAATTGCTAGTTTTTATATGTACATTTTCCAGATAATGGTGTTGCAGAATGACTGTATCCTGTTGTCATTATTATGGGAAACTCATCATGATTAGCATTATGGTGAGTTAGTTAGTGGAGCAAACCTTTGATGAGATCATGAAAATGCATTTTAAAACCAAGTGTAAACAGGCTCTTACTTTGATATGTCCTGTTGATCACCAGGACAAACTTGCAGCTCTGTTCAAACATCTATAGATCCATCTCAAACAGCTTTTAACCCACTGATCCAGTGTGTGGTCCATCCCCTTTGACACCTCACACAGCCGTGGTGTCGGCTCTCAGCGGCTCCCTCTGCGGCTGTGATCTCGGCTTCTGTTTTCGCTCCTTTTCCCAGAGCTTCACCCACCGGACGGTTTGGATTGTGAGCACTGTCCCAGCGACGTACAGGACGGCTGTTATGAGGCCGAACAGAGCGACCGCTGCGTCTGCCCCGCTCACATCACAGTTCATCCAGGTGTAGCCATTACGGGCATACAGTCGCTCACGCCGTTTACACACGTCTGTCGAGTTGACCCTGATGATGAAGTGTAAGTAGAGCCCGACAGCGACCACGTACACCACTGCACCCACTGCCTGAAAAATGAGGGCTCCAAACAGGAGCTTCTTGGACATCAGGTGGGGAGGTTTGTTGCCAGCAACGACAAAAAGCAGTGACAGGACGCCAAAGGTGAGGCTGAAGCAGATGCCACCGTAGATACCCGGCGCTCTCATCTGGCTGTACTGCATGTCCAGGTCTCGTACCTGCTGCAGCTCAGTGCCTTGCAGCTGGAAGTTGGAGTTGATGTTAAAGCCACCCATCCCAGCTGCAGAGGACATGCCTGTAGTGACCATCTGAGCTGCGATCACACAGATCAGGACGAGGGCATTGGTCAAAACTGCACAAATCAGAACGACGCCTGAAAAGAGAGAATACCAGGGAGGAGCTTCAAGACTCATGAAGACAAATCAATATCAATCATACATTCTGTAAAACACAAAGTCTGACACACTTTCATTTTAATATGTAAAAACAACCACGTTCCGTTACAATTTATTATATACTATTTATAAAAATTAATTACTAAAATAATGGTCCGCTCTTTAGTTTACTAGATGAGACTAATTTAACTGTTAAGACATCAAGCAATTAAATATGAAAGTTAGAAAACGCATGTGACATGCATTTTTTAAATATTTTAAACATCAAATTAAACACATTCTTCTACAATTAGAATACATCATTATGTTCAATAATAATTTGGTGTAAAATAGGATCTAATTCATGTGATTTACATCACATAAGTAACATAAAATAATGAAAAGCAACAAAACTGACAAATCTAATAGTTGCTGAATTGAGCTGGCCAGGTCATCAACAGGAATCATGATTTTGATTTATACTTTATATTCAGTTCCATATTGAACTTAACATTTGCACAAAGACTTTGGATAGAAGAAAAAAAATCAAATATAAATGGCTATTTTTTTGTTTGTGTAAATGTAAAAAGAGAAAGGATTCTAACAGAACAATCTATTAGATATTAGATTTTATTCATTCGGTGCAGACCTTCTCTGGTTTAAAACATGTTATTAATGTTTTCTATAGAGTTGAGGTGATCAGCTTTCCCATTCATTAAAGGGTCATATTACTCTGCTGAACTCTGAGAAAAGACTCGGTAAACACGAGGAAACCGGTCTGTCCAGTATTTAGCAGGAGGAGGAAGGTACGCGCTGCAGAGTGAAACTAACATCCGCCCAGTGACGCAGCACCTCCTCATCTGTGAGGAGCGGACTGACTCACCTCTTCTGGAGCAGATGTGTGTGCATTTGGACTCCTGATGCTCCACTGGATGTGGATGAGCATCACGTACGTCTCTGAGAGGGGGTGGCCCTGCTTCCCGGGGGTAGTACGGGGGTCGAGAGGAAGACCTGATGCACACATGGAAACACATGAACACCATTTAAAGGAAATGAATAAACAGTAGTCCAAAAGAGCTTGTAAAGAACAAAAAAACCTAGACTGAATGGCTTTTGCAGACTGGAGAGCCTGAACAATAAATAAAAAAACATATTACATATAAAACTTGGACTAAAACATGACTCCGTAAATTTAATATAATCTGAACAAAAGGGTTAAAGACACACTGAGTACAGAAGGACACAAATGTGGTTTCTTAACAGATAAATAAAGTTATTTTAACTTTACTTTGCATTTTAAAAAGATAAATACTTAAGGAAGTATGAGTACAAATAAAATATAACAGTGCAATAAAATCTGAAATGAATGACACCAGTAATAGAACAAGTACTCACATATTCTTCAGTAAAATAAATCATACTACAGTGTGAACATGTTCCATAGTCAGTACAAATATAAAACTATTACCATCAAAATACCAAATGTAAATCTGCATACTGGATTATTTCTGAATAATATTTCTGGGTTAAATGATGCTAATAAGAAATTAAGCAGCAGTGGCACTGAGTGTCTGCTGTACACATGTACAGCAGACTCACAGCTGTTTGACTTGTGAGTTTAGTCAAGTTAATTGACCACACATACGTATTCCTCAGTTTCTGTATTAAAGATTCAGTCTGGATATAGAACCAGAAAAATGATTAAAGCACCCTTGTTTTCTTCATTTTAATGTTTGTTACAACTAAATGTACATTTGTTTGGACAAATATAATAATGGCAACAAAAATAGCTCAAAAAGACATTAATTTCAAAGTTGATCTCTTTCAATGTTTTCTTAATAATAACCAAAATCACTTCAGTTCTTACACCAATACCTATGACATTGTACTGACAAAAACAGTGCTTTTATTCATTCCATATTTTCTTTTCAGTCTGTTTTAGTCACATGATACACACAGGCATTAGTACCTGATTATATTATTACCAGTTTTTGATGACTTTTGATTGTCTAATATTTTCCATGACTGTATGTGCAGTATATACCGTAAAGAAAACCAAAGTTTCAACCAAAAAAAAAACATTTCAATGAACCAAAGTGTTAGTATTTAGTGTGACTTCCCTTTACACTTCACATGTCTTTAACCTTTGGTTCAGTCATTATGAGATTTATTGCATTCACTTTTGTTTTATATCAGGTTTCATCATTTTCATCTTTAACCATCACATCCCATTTAGTTTAACTGTTTTTGTATCTTTTAGGCTGTGCACATATTCATTGTATTTTCTTGTAGTATGTGGAAAGAAAACTAGAAATAACTTGGCTATGTATGCTCATTTAAATCCTGCAAAAACAACTACCCATAACTACGACTTTTCCACAGTCTTTCAAGCTTTGATTTTCTATAACTATAACCTGTTTATCACGTGACCTACATCCAGGAAGTACAGGTGAAATATAGTTTTAGGCCCCGTATGTGTAATAAATAAATAAAATAATTAAGAATGTACGTCGTATTTAAAGTAACAGTATGCGGTACTCTATCTCTTTAAACACAATAATAAGATAAAACCGTATTATTTGATAGAAGCGGCCGTACCTGTCGGTTGCAGCCCTCCTGTCATCCGGGGACTCCCGGTGGTGTCTGCGGTCTCCGTTTCGGTCCCGGTGTCCCCGGTCTGAACGGGGCGGATGGCTCATACCTGCACCGAAACCACACCAACACAATGACCTTTACAGCACTGGAGATAGAAAGAGAGAGAGACGTTACAATATGTACATGTTTGTTAGTTAAAGTTAATTTGAAAACAACCGTTAAAGCATATTAAAACACTATTAAACACATTAAAGATCATACCCCGTGGAAAAAAATTAATTACTAACTCATTATAGTTCTGTCTTTTCGGTTAACCGTGTGAAAAGGACCTGTTGTGGAATAACAACAGTAAAAGTTAACTTCAAACCGCCACCATTGAACAGGTTTTAGTTATTTAGCCAAACCTACACTAACTGTAAAACACTAATACCACACTATAGAAAACTTAAATCTATTCATGTCAGTCACAAACGTACCGTCGAGTCGTGTCCCGTAAAAATTGTTAAAAAGCCGACATTACTGAGTGAACGTTGTCAGGTGGAACTAAACCCACACCCACCTGAAGGGAGGAGGCGGGGGCGGAGACCCAGGGAGGCGAAGGAGTCGGTGTGGCCCGGTCCTGGACCTGGACCTGGACCTGGCTCTGGTCCTGTCCTGCTCTGATCTGTCCTGCTCTGGCCCTCCCCCCCTGTCCTACCCCTGGCCTTTGTCCTGGTCCTGACTTGACCTGGTCCTGGTCCTGCCCCTGGTCCTGGTCCTGGCCGTTGTCCCGTCCTGCCCTGGACCATCTGACACAAACTGTGTGTGTGTGTGTGTGTGTGTGTGTGTGTGTGTGTGTGTGTGTGTGTGTGTGTGTGTGTGTGTGTGTGTGTGTGTGTGTGCCTCTGTTTTACTGATGCAGCCTCTGTTTCAGTCGGCGTGGGCCTTTTAATAAGACTGTGTTGTCTGTCTGTGGTGTCACTCAAGAATGTTGTTGTTTAAGAGCCTCTTTTATAAAAGTAGATTTATCTAAGGCCCCCGATACCAAGAACAACAACTCACACACTTAGTGTGAACTGTGACTGTTAACCCTTCAACTCTTGAGACTTTAGCAGTTCCATAATGGAAAAAAAGGAAAAAATATCAATAACATTAATGTGTGTATGTGTGTATATATATAATATTCAAGTAAACACATCTTCAAACCTTTGGAAATTACAAGTTTCATTTTGCACCTGTTTCTTCCATGCTTTTATGGGGACTTTCAGAAAAAAAAGTATTTATAGGGCCACATCATCTCTATTTTACTAGTGGGGACCTTTATTTATATTTAACCCTTTCAGAGACCTGAATTTTGGTCCCCAGGGTGTCAGAGGTCCCCATGGTGTGACTGTAAACATATCAATGTCCACATAAAGACACACACATCTAATATGTATTGTAAGAATAACTGAAGAAGTCAGATAAATGTATTGGAGTAATCCGATCAATATTTGCTTTGACATCCAGAGGAGTACATTTTTATTCATTTATTTGTGTTATTCTAGTTTTATCTTAGTTCCTTGTTGTGATTCCTCGGTCATTTATCTGAATCCTCACCTGCAATAAAATATTTAAATAATAACTGTAATCATATATAGACTAAACAGACGGAGTTATTCCCATCAATAAATGAAAGTATAATATATTATGTTCCCTATAATTAAACACAGTAACAGTAGGTACCATCATCGTCCACTAGATGGCAGTATCATAAAATCAGTGGTGCTGTATCCCATTAACACTTCCGGGTCTCTACAGAAACGTAAACATGACAGTAGGTTAGACAGCCCCTGGTACAGTTGATAGTGTGTTTTCTTCAACAGGTTTCCTCTTTTATTCCCTCATGTTAATCCTCCGGACAGCGGCGGTCAGCTGTAGAGGGCTGGCCGCTCTGCGCTGCCTGTCCGCCGGCTTCACCACTCCCAGAGGCACCGCTACCTACATCCAGGGCCAGAGTCCCGAACCACGCATCAGAGAATATTTCTACTACATAGACCACCAGGGACAGGTGAGTGTTGAAGCTAAAACACTAAATACACAGGGGATCCCCCTCCTCCTGTCATGACACCATGTTTCCATGTGTTTCAGCTCTTCTTGGATGACACTAAAGTCAAGAACTTTGTCACCTGTTTCAAAGGTAAAACACAAATACTGTATTTAACACAAAACTCAGTCAAAGTATCATCGCAGAATATGCTGTAAATGTATAATCAGATCATAAACGTATCAAAACACTTGATGTATTCACTGTACATAGGCTTTGTTATTCATCTGATATATTAATATAATTGTTGTAAAAATGTCAAATCTGATTTAGTCTGTTTGTCTCCATCTTAGAATTCCTAATAATGAAAGCAGAAGTGCAGAAAAGTAATATTTCTATCTTTGCCATTATGCTCCTGAAGCAACATTGTTCATCCAGTTTTCCTTCATACATACAATGATAAACATCTAGCCAAAAAAATTTAATATCTACACTGTTATAAAACAAAGAATAAATTAAGGAAGGAAGGATTTTTTGTTTTGATTTTTAGTCAAATTTCATCCAAATGATTATACCAATTAGCCAAAACCAAAATAATATCTCTGGGAACTCAGTTAAAACTTCCGGTTAATTTCTGATGCATTTATTTTTTTATATTAACAACTTTTTTTTAAATAATATCCTAGTACTGAATGGACCGTTCATAGCCATAGCTTCGTGTTTGTCTGTGTACATAGCTTTAAGAATAATCTCTATGCCTAAGTTTGACTTTATTAAAACTATTTTGCAACAATGCCAAGGGGGTTAACTTGTAATAATATTGAGCCTCTGGGTTCTGTTTATTCCACATAACCTGTTAAAACACTCTTATGAAGATAACTGTATTTCTATTTATCATAATGTATCAAATGTCCTATAAAGTTTTAGTTATCAGAAGTGAGTGAGCACTATAAAGGCTGAACAAAACCTGATTCACAATACATGAGGATTCTCTCCTTGGACTCATATAAGCTACTGCTGCTGATGGACTTTTTCTCAGCCCAAAACAACTGGATGCTTTGCTCATTGATATCTATTTTTACTAAGTTGCTATGATGATGTTCTCTACATGTCTATTCCAAATGAAGATATAATAATAAAAAGCCTAGTAATATGACAGCTTTAACCTTGACTCCTAACTTAAGCAACACAACAAGGAATATTACACCCTTAAGTTAAATCCAATAACTGAACCACCCAATTTGACATAAATGGTTTCCAATGGACACAGAAATTAAATATATGTGTCATACATACATAGAGAGAAATGGATATTATTTACCAGTGAGATGACATATAGTAGAAGTATAAAGTTGTTGGAAGTGAAAAGACTCAAGTGATATACAAATACCTCCAATTACATCCTACTTTAGTTAAATAAAAGTATGTGTGAGTATCATACTACATCCTGATCAGCTCAAAAATATCCTGTTGATAGGTGGACAGTTTAGCACAGTCACATATGGGATCATGTTTTTAATGAGTTGATGCAGTCTGTGGCACGTCTGTGTTTCTTTCACAGACAAACACTTCCTGGTCTTCTTCTTCAGTCGTCTGCGGTCGAATCAGAGTGGGCGTTATGCGGAGGACTTCCCCTTCCTGTCCCTGTGTGGCAGAGAGAGGAACTTTGTGCGCTGTGATGATCAACCTGTGGTCTTCACCCACCTGCTCCAGGACACTGAAGCAGACCAGGAGCTGTTGTCGTATTGTGGAGGGGCCGACAAACTGTCCATCCCGTTCCGCCCCGAGGCCCTCTACATGCACCCCGTCAGCGGCCGGGTTTACCACCCCTGCACAGAGCGCGCAGGGGGCGTCGGCCTGGTCAGGTCGGCTCTGGCCATAGAACTGAGCCCCTTCTTTGTTTATGCAGGAGACCAGGGTCAATCAGGACAGCCGACACACTTTACATGGGGTGGGAAGCAACACACATTGACCAATGAACTGTCGGGATGCTTTCCGACAGCAGAAGAGGCCAGTGGGGAGGACGGAGGAGTGGGATAGCATCCAATGCTATGCAAAGGTCCACTGAAATAACGTTTCCCATAGTGACCATGGGAAAACTGCTGCTTTGATGGAACCTCAGTGGCCAACAGAAGCAGATATTCACTATTTCAGCCTTTATTTTATGGCTGAAGAAGTTTTTGTCTGCCATTTGTTACACAGCTTCACTCTATTGGTTCCTTTATTTCTAATTTTACTTTGAAAGGTTGAGGAGATATTCAGCTATCTCCTGTGTTTCAGAAGTCTGAAGCATAGATTTTTTGATTGAAATTATATATATATATATATATATATATATATATATTATGTTTTTGGTCCGACTGCCAGAACCGACACTGGATAGGATATCCTTTGTATTAACACAATAACTTGAAAAATATTGGGTTTTGAAAGTCCATGTTTCCACATCAGTCAATATCATAAAGTGGAAGAACTGATTCAATTTTGGATGATTTACCATTTGTAGATTAGCCACAGTAGGCTGTTCAAAAGTTTAACATCACTAAACATTCTTTTATTCATATCTCTGGATCTATTTGTCTGATTGACTTGAAATCCAGTGCAAATGAAACCTGGAGATGCCTGACATTATACTCCTAGCTATGGCTTCTGACAGCATAAACCTAGTTATTAGGTTAAATTCCTAATCTGTTCATCTCAAAGTTATCAGACTAATGGTGTGATGAACATTAAATGAGTGAAAATGATGAATTACTGAAAAAATGTTGTCAGTCATACCTTCCCTCTAACCACAGATATGTAATTTGTGATTGAAACATCTGCTTTTTGGCTTTTTCTCAACAGGTGGGTGAGGGAGATGGTGGGGTTTGGCTACAGAGACTGGCATTTGTATTTCAGCTCCTGTATGTTTGATGGTTTAGAGAATAAAAAACAAGAATAGGCTTGGTTGGATCCTAGTTCGGTTGACACATTTTCAGCCTTAAACTCATACATACAGTGTTTGATGATGGTTTACATTGGTACCAAACCATAGCCAGTCCAACGCTGTTTTCAAGTCGTGCTTCCTTTGTTGACATGACAAAAAAACCTCATAAATAACAAATATTCACACATTATGTTACATTGGCTCATTACATTCACATGATAATAAAAAATGTCACCAGGTTATCTCATAATTGATAACCTGGTTAAAAAAAAATTATGTGAATGCAATGAGCCACGTATTATGTCATATGTTCCTCATAATGCAGAGGTAATTGTAATTTTAAAATGAATACCTGGATTAAATTAATCAATTATGCTGATGTACAAAAATAATCCAAGCCTTTTTTCACACTTTGAAATGAACTTTTTCAGCCAAAATGCCTTAATTTACATTTATAAGTGTGTGGTCGCAAATGGAGAGACACATTGCTTTGTTCACACAAGACAAAATGTATTAAATAAAAGTATACACACATTACGTCACATTACGTTCCTGATAAATCAGAGGTAATGGAGAGGCTAAGTCACACCCTTCTAACCGTTGGTTAACATAAGCAGTTGAAACACACATCAATAATTATAATTTATTATGAGGTACATGTGTTGATTACTGATTACAACATTGGTTGTAATCAGTGTATATGTGTGTCTGCAGAGACATATCACGCTACAACTCGATGAATACTTTAGATACTACCATGAAATTACATGGGCATATATGGACATATAGCTAATGCACATCAAAGACAATGATCCATTTGAGTAAAGGTCAAAGGTCAAGGTCGTATTTAGCAGAAAGGTAAAAATCACCCCAAGAACGGGTTGTCATAGAAATTTGAGATTTGCACAAAATAGGGGCGAGATTGGGCATTTTCTAAATACTTGTTCTAATATTTGGACAGTTATGCTCAAATACCCAGTCCAAGGCTTTTCCCATTTCTGCCACTAGAAAATATCCCTGTTAAAAGTCATAATTACGCGATAAGTAAGTAACAAAAAAAATCTAAATAGTGAGTTTACAAAAAAAATAAATCATAATTATAAGATTAAAAAATAAAACGGCACACTAGCAACGCATGCGCAGTTAGTATCTCATAATTATGACTTTATCTGATAATTTCCATTTTTTTATCTAATAATCATGACTTTTCATGGGGATTTTTTGTTCAGTGCCGGAAGCAGGCTTCCATAGCAATGTGACATATTTGTGTTGGTAATGAAATGTAAGCTGATGTGGGAGTGGGTCTGCAGAGTGGAGTGGAGTGGGTGATCCGTCAGAGGCTACAGCAGCAGCGGTGCTGGTCAGGACGCACTAGGACTGCATGTCCCAGAGATCTCGGCTCCATTTAGCCTGGAACCAGCGGCTGGGAGAACATGGCAGCGCCGTCCAGCAGCACATGCGGGGCCGTGGAGAGATCTATCCGGGAGAGGGTCCCTCCTCTGCTCACCGACCTGTACCAGTTCACCATGGCGTACGCGTACTGGCGCACGGGCCGGCACCAGGAGCCCGCCGTGTTCGAGCTGTTCTTCAGGGACAATCCGTTCGGCGGAGGCTTCTCTCTGTTCGCCGGGTTACACGACTGTCTTCTGTTCCTGCGTAGCTTTCGATTCACAGAACAAGGTGACGTTTTTCCTCTATTCCACTAAATAGCCCATATTTTCATCATTGGATCTGCATTTCTCCTTTTTTAAAAAAAAAAAAAATCCCCGTGACATTTTCTTCTGACTCGTGTTGCGCAACCACCGTGGGTTCCCCGTGGGTTCAGTCAGAAAACGTGACCTTTAGCACATAACACGGAATCGTAAGCGGCTGCTTTTGTCAGGATCAGTACATGATGTAATAATACATTACCAAACTGCATACCAAGGAATAATAAGTAAAGCCTGGCTGACCGTGTGGCCGTGAACGCAGCACGTTGGTTTACCTCCGTAAAATGTCAAGTTCAGTTCCATTCATAGAGCACAGGGTCATGGGAATCACTTTATAGGACTGATCCGATTACACTGTAAAAGAGAATGATATGAAGTGGGAACAGGACTGGAGTAGAGTGACAGAGTAGATCCTACAACATTTAGACAGTTGTGTAAAAGGTCATCACAGTGTAAAAGTAGAAGGTCACACAGAGCAGACCTCCACCAGGGTCTGCTTTTACACCATAGGATCAAACCCTAAGTAAAGCTGGGTTTCTAACCAGTCACCTCTTTATCAATTGCTGCAAGGTTGGATTATGATTTAAGATTAGTTTTCCATGTGCATGTCATCCTAGTGTGTGTGTGTATATATATATATATATATATATATATATATATGTATGTGTGTGTGTGCATATATTCCTGAGACCAAGGAAATAAATAGTTTTGCAATTTTACATTAAAAACATCTCCTTAATGGAAACTGCATTGTGGAAGTAATTTTTTTCTAAATAAATTTTTATACATTTGCAATATATACTGTCCTTTTCAGTTGATTTATTTATTTATTTTAAGTAAAGCTGTGAAACTCTTGTCCACTACAGAGGACAAAAATGCATTGTTGGGTCTCAGGAGGTTAAGATATTAGATGAGATAGAACTTCATTGATCCCTTGTGCATGAAATGAATGAATAGGCAAGTTTTTATTTCAGTTATGTTTAGTTTTTTCAGCTTCAATTTTTAAAGTATTGTGACTCAGATTTATCTGAACACTTGTATTTCATAAACAACTGGATACACACTAGGTCCTACATCACATTGAATGTAATGGATTTCTTTATAATATGTATTTCAGCTTCTAAATCATTATCTTACTTAATGTAGAAATAAAACAATCTACAGTAATAGCATTGACTATTTTAGGTTAAATCTCTAAAGCTTCCATGTCCTCCTGAGACCCAGCAGTACATTTTTGTCATCTGTCTGCTAAAAAAGGACATTACATAAAATAAAAGGTTTAAAAAAAGTCATCTTAAAAAAACTTGCATTGTGTTGTTTCCAATAAAGGCAATTATTTCTTATTTTTTTTTAATGTTTGTTTTCCTGGGTCTCAGGAGGATGTCATGCAAAGTCATTTCATTGTGAAGCATGAGAAAGTGAAAGAAGTATTGTGCATGTGAAATATTTAATAAGTGTTATCACTTACCTGTTTACATCCATCTATCTACTCATCCATCCATCCATCCATCCATCTATCCACAGCCAAAATAAGAACCCTTTGCTGCTAACTGCCAGATTAGATTAACTTGACACAAAATTATTAGATTGTGTTAACTGTGTGCTGAGTGTGGACATGTGAGGAGGACACGCACTGTTATAAAACCACATGTGATGAGCTGAATGTCAAAGCAGCTGTCTTACAGTTGTGTCTCTTTGTGGATCCAGATGTGGACTTCCTGCGCTCCGTCCTGCCTCCAGCCACCGACCCCGCCTTCTTCGAGTTCCTTCGAAGCCTGGATTGCTCGGGCGTCACACTCCGCTCCGTTCCAGAAGGCACAGTGGTGTTTGCCAGGGTGAGCAGCACAAACTGAGGGTCAAAGGTCACCATCCATAAGGGATCAAAAGGGAGTAACATGTGTTGCATATCTGCATCATCTGCAGGTGCCTCTGATGGAGGTGGCAGGTCCGTTAGCTGTGGTTCAGCTACTGGAGACCAGCTTACTGTGTCTGGTCAACTACGCCAGGTAACAAACAACATGTTGGTTTTATCATTTTGAGGCAATTACACTGGAAAAAAAATCTAAATCTTACCAAGTGTATTTTTCTTATTTCTAGTTAAGACATCTCATCACACATGAAATCGGACAGTCACCTAAAGAGAAACCTTTCAGTGTAATATAAGAACTTCTTTTTACACAGTAGATCTTGAAAACCTTATTTCAAGAAATTTCATCGAGATAATTCTCAGTTGTTCTATTGGCAATTTTGTTTTGCTTGAAAAAAAAAATCTTAAATTAAGCAACAACAACAACAAAAATCTGTACGATTTATTGAAATAAGATTTTCCAGATCTATTGTCTAAAAAAAAGTTATTTATATCTCGCTGAGAAGTTACTGTTTTAAGGCGATTATGTCTTATTTTAAGTGTGATGAGTTATTTTGAGTAGAAATGAGAACAAAAAAATCACTAATTCATTATATGTTTCATTCAATACTTTAAAAATGAACTCTTCTAATAAACACCACTAGTACAATCACTAACAATGAAGTAGGCAGTAGACACACAAATATAAAAATACATCAAGTCAATATCCATGTATACAGTGACGAAAAGCTGTGTGGAACACGCAGCGCCATAGACACAGCAGTTGTTAAAGGGTTAATCGTTTGAGAAAGTGAATTAATGTATGAGTTGTGGTCTTTAATTTCACAGGATCATCCTTGTTATGTTTTGTGTCTTAGTCTGGTGTGCAGTAACGCAGCCCGTTTCCGTCTCGCAGCCGGTCCCAGGAGGAGGCTGCTGGAAATGGGCCTCCGCAGGGCGCAAGGACCAGATGGTGGACTCACCGCTTCTCGATACACTTACATTGGAGGTGAGCACTCCTCCTCCTGCTGCGTCACAGCATCCCTCACATGTAACAGATCGTCGTCTTCACAGTGGAATGTGTCTTCCAGGGTTCGACCTCACCAGTAACGTTCAGGCTGGTTTCCTGTTTGGGACCCCTGTAGCAGGGACCATGGCACACTCTTATGTCACCTCTTTTACCTCGCTTGAGGAGGTGTGGCCACAGGTGAGTACACACCTGGACAAACCCAGTGGTTTTACTTCTACGACTATAAAATAAACAGTTGGGGGGGGGGGGGGGGGGGGGGGGATCACTCCACTCTTCTTTTCTTACATTTCTTGTTAATTTTAATGCCTGCTACAACTAAAGCTGCATTTATTTGGACTAATGTCATGATAAGAACAGAAATAGCTCATAATAGTTTAATTTCAGAGCTGATATCGACCTATTTACCATGTTTACTTGATAATAACCAATACCACTTCAGTTCTTACATCAATATCTATGTCATTGTACTGACAAAAATAGTGCTTTTAGGCATTCTACGTCTTCATTTCTGTTTATTTTAGTCACATGATACACACGAGTTAGTACTTGATAGCATACCCATTGTTTTTTATGACTTTTACTGAGCTACAATTTTTTTTTTCCTTGACTGTATAATGCTCCAGTGTATTTTAGATTATAAATATATTCCCTTCCTTTCAGGTAACCAGTGGTCTGTGTCATTCTAATTACTGCCTTCAGAAATGCTCTTACTGTATATTTAAAGTACTACAAAGCGGTGGAAAAAGTTTTTGGATGCACCATGTATTTGTCATACATTGCATTAAGAATCACTCTTCAGTCATTGAACTTATTTGCGAGTATGACTCCAAACTAACAAATTCCAGGATGACATAAACTGTTAGGTTAAAATAAAAGGTTAAAATACCGTTTTGTTAAAGGGGTGGACTTCAGATTAAAAAGATCTGATACAAATCAAAGATGGGTTAAATTTTTAAAAAAAAATCTTATTTGGGCCACATTTACCTGCAGTGTTTAGTGGTTTAGTGTAGGTATCTTGTGATTAATGTTTGTATTATTAACTGTAAAAGAACAACTTCTGTCCCACCCTGTTAGTCCACACCACACTTTTCAGCATCTTAGTGAATATTTATTACCCTTTAACTCCATGCATTTGGTGGAGTTAGGTTCACAGTTGGGATAAAATGGCATTTTCTTCATCATTTTGAAGTACAAACAGTCAAAAAAGTTCAATATTATAATTTATTTATTTTTTGCTCAATTGAGGACATGAGAGCATCCAATAGATGTGTGAAGAAAGGTGTGGTTTTAACTTGGTCATTAAACTCTATGAAAATATCAAATTGTGCAAGAATTTGCTTTGTTAAAATAGATGTACCTTATTATATCCCCGAAACGCAGATGTCATGTCATGTGTGCTGCTGCCACATAAGGTCTGTAGTATTAACGCAATAACTTTTGAATGGCCGGACAGATATGGCCCAAATTCGGTTTGCTAATGCGCTAGCATATGTGCAGGAAGTGGTTAGATTTTAGAGGTTAAAACTTTCAAGATAGCCGACTTTCAAGATGGTCGAATTTTGTCTGGCTCATAACTTTTGAATGGGTGGACTGATTGACACCAATTTCTGTGTGCTCATACTGTAGGTCAGACACATGAACCCATGCCTTTATGTTTTGCATTTAATATATAAGTTTATGAATGGGTGGACGAGAGTGGTGGAAATGATGGGTGACTGGAAGCATCGTGTTTTGGGGTCACAATTCTGTGACCCCTGTCTTTACGTTCTTTACATTCTTTATACTCTTTATATTCTTTATATTTTGTGTTTAATCAAATCTTAATGTATTTCTTATTTATTTTATTGAAATTCTATAATGTATGTATAATCAGTTTGTCAGTACTTTTGTAATGTTATTTCTTATTTATTGAAATTTTATAATGTATGTATAATCAGTTTATCTTGTACTTTTGTAATTTTATAATTATGTGCAATCAAATCTTAATGTATTTCTTATTTCACCCTTGTCTTAAAATTGTATTTTAATTTTTAATCAATGTGAAGCACTTTGGGCTACAGTTTTTGTATGAAAGATGCTATACAAATAAAGTTTATTATTATATTATCATTATTATTATTATTATTATTATTATTACCTGTAGCCTAGTTTCAATGAGGTGTTATCAGAGGACGTACATCCTTGTCTCTGCATACATTTACTGTGATCTAATAGAAACATGTATTAAACTCATTCAGTCACGTCTGCTGCTGTTCTGTTCCACTCAGACTCTTGTAGCGGCCAATGGGGATCCTGACTCAGTCGACTTGATTTCTCTGACAAAAGGCTGGTTGAGTCGTGTTTGTGAGCTACTGGGAGCCAAGTCTGGGAAGATCCGTGAGGGGGAGCTGGCTGCCTTTCTGTCCTACGCCATCGCCTACCCTCACAACTTCCTGCCTGTGATTGACAGCTATAGTGTTGGCTGGTAAGGAGTCACAATATGAATAGAATAGATGCAATATGTACCTGCAATATGTGTAAATAATAGTGCAATTAATTAATCCCATGTGCAATAGTGTGCATAGAAATTGATAGAATTTTTATATAGTTTATGCTGCTGTTCTGTTCTGTGCTGCTGTAAACCTGGAATTTCCCCTAGTGGGACTAATAAAGGAATATGTTATCTTAGATACTTTATTGCAGTAAACAACACTATATATATATATATATATATATATATATGCGTGTGTGTGTGTGTGTGTACAATACAAGTAAGATTAAAGAAAATAGTAGGATAAAACATGTGTTAGTATGTTCAGTATACAATAAATTATTACTTAGAACTATGAATTCTCCATTTCATCATTAAAAAAAATTGGAATTTGAATAAATTAATGTAGGTTATATGATGACACAATTTATTTGTCATGTTACAGACTATAAGGTTAATGGGCACAATTATTTTCTGATTAATCAATAGTACCTTTGCCGTAATAAATGAATGTTCAGTCAATATACAATAGTGGTAAAACATTTTTAGACACCCCTGTAATGCCAAAGGCATCATATTTGATATACAAGTTTTGAAGCCCTCTACATTGTGTTTTTTTTTCTTGATAAGCCTGATGTATAAAATTAAATACATGCAATACACAAATAATCACACAAAGGAGGCAGAACTTTGCCAGTTTTATAAAACAATTACCATTTTGTTAGAAATGTATGTGTTATATTTTGAATTATTATATTTAAGCATTGTGACCCGATGTCTCGAATATGATACAACATTTTAATTCTTACATGGGAAGTGATATTTGAATACTTTTTAACTTTTTTGGGGGGGTTTTTTGGTTCAGAAGGACCAATAAAGGCTCCAGTTTCCAAGAACTGGAATTTTCTGTCAATGATTTAATGGTTCAGGCTTTACCCGGTTACTATCATGACAACAGCAGCATTCAACATACAAGTAAAACAAAAAGTGAGGTGCAAAACAAGGTGAGGTACAATGTAGTTTAAGGGCAACATTCAGCCCAATATAATCTCAAAAGGGCCAGACCAGTAAAATAATAACAGTAAAAAAAAAAAGTTAAATTACATAATGATAATGTTTACATCTATAATGTTTCCATCAAAATGTAAGGGAAAATGTCTTTTAAAAAAACAACATCATCAACAAACAAAAGTGCAATTTTAACAATTTTCTGCATTTGGATATTTCAGTTTGTTCATATTTGTTCAGGTATTCAGGTTATTGTAAAATGATGGTTTGTTAATATAAAGATTTTTATGTAACTTGACTTTTTCTTTGCATTAAAATCTGCAGTTTTCATTATTTATAGATAATTATGTTCATATTTTACTGCTCTGACCCAAATGCGATTCTAATTATTCTCTATGTAGAACCTGAATTAAAATAATATTTACACCGTTAATAACATTGTTATTCATCCTGTGGACCAGACCGGAGCCTTTGGTGGGCCGGATTTGACCCCCGGGACTTATGTTTGACACCTATGTATTAAGAGTGTAAATAGGGAATAACTGAATAGTGCAAAGTAAAGTAGTAAAAATGTAATTACAGTGTTATTTGTTATTTACAGAAAGTGCAGAGTGAAAATCAGAAATGAAATGTGATTATGATTTATTGAACAGTGCGATGGCTTGTGGAAGGAAGGATTTCCTGAATCTTAATTATGACGTTGATAGAACAACATGTGCAGAAGGGAGCTTATGTAGTTAGAGAATGGACAAATACTTCAGTGCAATGACTTAAATGCACAAAGTATCCAAAACCCTTTTTCCACCAGTGTAACTAGAGTCCACTGAGCTAAACGTAGACCTGCTGCAGATGCCATCGCTTCAGAAAAACCACTGTTGGTATCTCCTTTGACCTCTACTGTTTCTACAAATGTGTATGTTGAACATTCTAAGGACTTTGGATCCTTCCACATCAGTTGCAGTCATTTCAGTAGGTGACCTATGTTAATTTATCGAATGTTTATCTGATTGCAGTAGCGGCTTATTGAACTTCTGCGCTGTGGCTTTGGCGTTGTCCGAACTGGGCTACAGGCCTGTTGGAGTTCGCCTGGACAGCGGGGATCTCTGCAGTCAGTCAGTCAATGTCCGTCGTGTCTTCAAACTCTGCAGCGAACAGTAAGTGAGAAAGCCTCCTCAACATGTGCATTTTGGAATATTTAAAAACCCACAGAGAACAATAGTAACTTCACTTTTACCATCTTTTCTTTGCTGGCTTTCAGTTTCTCTGTCTCTACTTTTGATTCTCTAATTATTGTTGGGACCAATAACATCTCAGAGCAAAGTATGGCTGAGCTCAACAAGAAGGTAATAAGACAGAATGAAGGAACCTGCTATTGTTAGGTTCACTGCCTTCACCTGTTACTGTTCGTTTCAGGAGAATGAGATTGACGTGGTTGGAGTCGGAACACATCTGGTAACCTGCACGAAGCAGCCGTCGCTGGGTTGTGTTTATAAGGTAACGTCTCTTCATGCCTGTGAAGTTAATTCCTCCTTCTTTGTAACATCTGTAAATATGTATGTGTTCTGTCAGCTGGTGGAGGTGAGAGGACGTCCTACAATGAAGATCAGCGAGGACCCAGAGAAGAGCACTGTTCCTGGGAGGAAGGCGGTTTACCGGCTAATGGACACAGACAGTGAGACCAGCACTGAATACCCTTCCTCTAAAAGGGGAGACAAGGGTATTGTGTTTGTTTTGGTTTTTTTTTGTTTTTTTCAATAAGTAACAGCCACCATGTCATCATTTCCTCATCTGCAGGTCATCCTTTCCTAGACCTGGTGTGTCTTGCTGTGGAGCCCCCTCCTCAGGTGGGTGTTCCCCTCAGCTATCGCCTTCTGGGCGATGACTCCGTCCACTCCGTCACTCCAGCTCAGGTCACTTGTCTGCGCCAGGAAGTGTTCACTAGAGGAGAGGTGAGGATGGGGCTATGCTGTTGTCACCACAGTAACATAAATTAACTTTATTTTTTGAAGGTGGGACACAGCATTTCTATTCCTTTAACTTTTCATTATATCATTGTGGTGTTTGTATAAATGTGTTTAATAAATGCATATAAACCAATAAAGGTCTGATGGTGTAGAAACTACCCATAAAAACATCAGACTGTATCTTCTAAATTGAGTTTTTACTTGTATTTTATCACTGACAGTATAAAGATACAACATAAGGACCATGAAATAATTCATTAATTAGTGAAATAATAATAATAATAATAATAATAGGATGTTGTTGTTTTTGTTTTGTTTTTTACCCCAAATGAATTTGTATTTTAATGAATTAATGGCACATTTAATAACACATTTATGTATTTAATTCCAATTTTAATTAAGTAATGAGATGTTTAATTAAAAAAATCATAAAAGAATTGAATCTGCATAAAAGCATATCGTCCCAGCCGTAGAAGATAATGTTCAAAACACTGATTTTTCTATTTGATAGAGCATTGAAGTAGCCTTGAGTTTTATTTGTGTGTCTCTAAAACCTTCCAGGTTATGCATCCTCTGTGCAGTGCGAAAGAAACTAGAGCAAAGGTCCAAGTTTCCCTCCAGACTCTGCACCCCCGACACAAGAGGCTGCAGGATCCAGACTCTTACACAGTGAGACTCCTACACATACTGACAACTAACTGCAAACTATCTAACAGACATGCTCTGCATACAACAAAGATGCGCTTTTGTTCTGTTTCCACCAGGTGGCGCTGTCAGAGAACCTTCATAAACTGGTTACAGAGATCAGAAGAGGCAGCTCCAATGACAGCAACTTTCTCTGGGCCAATTAGAGATTCACTCTTTAAACAATATCGTCCTCATGGTTTCACGTCTTCTTTTTTTTTTTTGTTTGTTTGTTTGTTTTACATTTTTTTTTCCAAAGTGCCTGAAAGTAAAGGTAGATTAATTTCTAGAGTTCTACAAAAAATGTAAAACAGTGTTAACATTATACTCCTACAGAGAATTACAATAGTATTTGTTCTGAGGGAATCATGTACATTGAAAACTCCATCAGGGACACATTGAAGGAAATGAAACTACAAGAGTATTGTCTCAAAACTAGTTTTAATCCACTAACAAAAGATCCAAGTTTAGACATGCAGTACAGTATAATGGTCAATAATAATAATAATAAAATTTATTTATATAGCACCTTTCATACAAAAACTGTAGCCCAAAGTGCTTCACATTGATTAAAAATTTAAATATAATTTAAAGACATGGGTGAAATAAGAAATACATTAAGATTTCATTGCACAAAATTATAAAATTACAAAAGTACAAGATAAATTGATTATAACATTTCAATAAAATAAATAATAAATACATTAAGATTTGATTACACACAAATATAAAAAATGGGATCACAGAATCGTGACCCCATTTTTATCTCCCTTCAAAGGCTGATGAAAATAAAAACGTTTTTAATTTGGTTTCAAATATACTCAGTGAACTGGCTTCCCTGATGTCTTTTGGAATTGTATTCCATAACTTTGGTGCATAGTTAACAAAGGCTGCGTCTCCAATTTTCACTAATAACCCTGCGTTGGATGACATTATAACACACAAGCACAGTCGGATGCATTTACATGAACAAAAGAGACCTCACTGCTTAAAATACAGTTGACAGAACTCAAATAATTCTGGATTTTACAGTTTTTTTTTTATGTGGCAGGGTGATTTGTTTACAACAGACATGACAGTTAAAGTTTATTCTACTAACTGAAAGTCTACTTACTAGCAGTTTTTAGGGGTGGAATAAAACATAAACATAGTTAAAAATCCACTGATGGGTCAGAGATATAATATTTGTAAAAACTGAGCTCTTTATTTTTTATTTCTTACTATTGTGAGAATGTCACAGTCGCATGTACATGTGCATATGAAGACTTGCAAGAAATAAGAAGTGAAGCTTTTTTTCTGAGCATACAAGTGTAATTTAAGACAACCAGTTCATAAGCTGAGTTTCTGTTTCCAATTACCAAAAAAGAAACTGACCTCAGGGTTTATACCTCCATCATCAAGCATGCTGTTTTAGTCTCTTCTGAGTTTTTCTGTGCTACTTCTGAGATTTTAACTTCTTTGTACTGCCTTGACATATTCTCTGTGTAGGGTTATTCATGATAATATCAAAGCTGCATTAAACAATAATTTTATTTCACATGTTGGCTGTTAATGTTTATGTTAAAACAGGTTCCCAGTGACTGTTTTTCAGCTTCTTGTTACCCACATGTTTCAATACTTTGGGAATATAAATGTAGAAGGGTCATTCTGTCAGTATCTGTGTAACTGAGGGAATCAGCAGGATAAATACCATCACAAACTAAGAGCTTGTTGCACCAGTTTTACTTAGGTGTGTTTAAATATATACCAGTGTCCAAAAGCATCCGCTGATCTAAAATGTTTAATAACTTTAGTGCTGTGATTCTTATCAATATTTGTTAATAACTGATGTAAAATCCAGTTTGTCATCTTTTCATGGTCATCAGATATGACCTATTTGGACATTCAGGGGCTCTGTAGTTACCATGGAAACACCGTCATCTAAAACATTGCTTCACCAGTAAAACCACTTTTTCTTAATGTTTTTTTTTCTTCAGTTTTTAATATGATAACCCTCAAATGTAATCTCAGTGTGATTATTAAAGTACATGATCAAGAAAACGAATACAAGTAAACACTTGATTTTCACTTCAATAAAAAATGCAAAGGATAATATTGTGATCAATAGTGCTAAAACACACAAGAAATAATTAAATGGAGAGAAAACTTAATATATGAAAAGTAGCACTGGGTGTTTGTGAGTTAACCTCCTACATGGTGCTTGAAAGATTCCAATTCTTATATGTGTATACTGTACACATATGTGACAAAAAAAAGCTGATTCTGATTCTGAAAGGCTTTAAAAGTATAGAATTTTGAAGTGTTTTCCAGACCTTGAAAAGTCCTTGAAATCTTGTATGAAAGTCTTCATAAATTATGGAAAAAGTTTACTCTTCTAGTCAAATTTTAGACTATGCTCAAATGCACATGAGCTTATAAGATAAGAAATACATGAGAAAACATCAAAATATTAATATTAATGAACATTTCTGTCAGTAAAACATTATTTTCTTCAAATTATGCATTCATTTATTCATTGATCCATATATATTTATTAAGATGATTTTTTTCTAATACAATAACCAACCCAAAAAGTAGGCACGTAAGTATAAAAGTATGTAAAGTAAAGGTCTTAGGGAAATAAATAACAGTTTTGAAAAAGTGAACCCATCCTGTCCTGAGACACAGGAACATAAAAGTTTTGGCTTTTTTTTTTTTTTTACATAATTGACAGTTATCTTGATTGGAAACAACATGATGCAACAGTTTTTTCAGATACAATTTTAAATTTTTTAATGGAATGTCTTTTGTAGTGGACATCTTTTTTTAAAATTAAAGCTGAGACATTTAGACATTTTTAAGTCCACACTGAATAAAATATTTTACCTACTTGGACTCATGTTTGAATCCACTGGTCATACTTTAGATTCATCTTCAGTGTAACATCTTTCACAGAGACATAACACTGTATTTTGTTTTGCTTGAGGTGTGTTTTATGCCACAGCAGTTTATATATGTTTAAAAAAGAAATGTGATAATCGACTGTAACAGGTAAACCAGCCTTTTTGTAATTATAGCATTTCTAAAGTGTGTGTAAACGTATCGGATCCCATTAATAGAATTATCTGATTCCTCCCAGTCATCAGATTTATGGTCGTGTAAACAGATTCAATGACACTTATACAATCAGATATTTAAAGGACGACCAGCAATGGTATCAGAATAAAGCAGCATAAATACAATACATACAATACAAAAATATAATACAAAATACAACAGCAAATATCATCAGATTCCTCACATTGCTTTTCCCATGTTAGACCATTGTCTTTTTTTAACCTTCTTTTTATTAAGCATCCAAGTCTATTTTCAATAGTAAAAGAAAAACAGTAAAAAATAAAATAAAATAAGCAAAGGAAAAAAAACAAGACAGCAAAACTGAAAAATCATATAGAGCGACAGGTTGACAAGGTTTATATAGGGCATAGATTAGGGTAAGACCATTGTCTTATACTGTATGTGAACTCCCTGTAGATCATTAGTTGTATTTATTGCCAGTATTGTATCTCTATCCTCACCTGTTTTCTTAATTCCCAAACCAGTCATAAATCGAATCTGGTCTGAATTTCTGTTTTAATATTCATATTTTTAACGGAGTTGATTTTTTTTTTGCAGTTTTTATGACATTTCTTATAATTTATAATCATTAAAAGTAATTTACAAGTTTTATTATGTTTTAAAATGAAGTTTTAAAAAAGACATAATGGAATAAATATGTGGTCTGTGCTGTTTAGGAGGTGAACTAAAGGGTTACATACTGTGCAGCTCACTTCCGTTTTGCTCCATAACATATGAGCCGTGTTTTCTTAAATCCTGATTGGCTGCTGGCTGAGCAGTGGTTGTAGAAATACACACAGTGAGACATATGGAGCTGATTAGACATGGAGAAGCAATGATATCATCCAGGACGGCTAATATCTGTCTCTCAGGATGAACCCTCAAATGATTTTCACACATTTAACTTTCGAAAAGAGCAGAATAATACTCATTGTTTTTTTTCTTTATTCCAACCAATTCAATATTCAGCAAAGGTGAAGATTTACTCAGATAGAAAGAGTTCCGGTTGGAGAATCTGGACGTGTTTAAGCATTATCATCAGAATAAACATCTAAAAGTTGAACATTACCATGTGACATTAACCATTGTCAGTCACCAGAGGTGGTCAAAGTACTAACATTCTGTACTTAAGTACAAGTACAGCTACTTGTGTGAAACTCTACTCAAGTAAAAGTAAAAAAAAAAGTACAACTTATGAAATTGTAATAAAGTAAAAAAAAAAAAGTAGAAAGTTATTTTTGTTTTTGCCATGACTGCAATAATAGTTATTTAACCAGGAAAAATCTGAAAAGTTTCAAAAGTATCCAAAATAAAGCCTAAAGAAAAACAGTTGTCATTTCAAGTCCAGGTGTCTCATCATGATGGGACAGGGTAGAATACAGAGGGACTTTTCAGTGAGATATGAGGAACTCGTTTTTAGACAATAGACCTTAATTCAAACATTCAAAAATATCTTTTAAAAAAAAGTCTGACATCTGAATGACCTGTGAACACTACTTCACTGTTTGACTTTTTTAAATTAATTGAATTAGTTTATTTATCTTACTTGGAAGTCAGGGATGTTAGAAATTAATATTTTTATTTATTTTCTTTTTTATTTGTTTTCATTAACATATAGTATAGCACAACATGGATATAACATGACAGTACTAAATATGGGGCTACATAATATAATGGAGAGAGGGTTGGTTGGCAAGTGAGTCAACATAGACATGGCATACATGAAAATATATATATCAGAATTATTGCTTAGGATAGAAACAGCATTTCTATTAAAGGACTCGGTGTTATCTTTGCCATCTATATGAAATCAGGTTTATAGTTGATACATAGGTCAGCCATTTTGAACAGTTATCTTCAAAAGTATCAAATTGCTTTCTTAGTTTGAATGTAATTCTTTCCATGACATATATATATATATATATATATATATATATATATATATATATATATATATATATATATATATATATATATATATATATATATATATATATATATATATATATATATATATATATATATATATATATATTATACATTATATCAATCCACTCGTTTATTGTTGGTTTGACTTTCTGAAGCCATTTCCTGGTCAGAGCCTTTTTGCATCTGGAATTTAATTTTTTAATAACAAAGTAGAAATGTAAGCATAAATGATAAATGAAGACTTTTTGCAAGTGTATCCATATTTTATATCTGTTCAATAGTCACATGTTTGATATTTTGCATAAAATCAATAAAAAGATGCAAAGAAAACCTCCAGCAACCCCAAAACAAACCAAAAAGTCTGACACGTGAATGACCTTTGAACCCCACTTCACCCATTTACTTGACCCCCCCCCCCCCCCCCCCCTCTCTCTCTCTCTCCACCTCCCCCAGACCGGTACTGGAGCTCATTTCCTCCCCCCACGGCTGCACATCTCCTGGAGTCCCGTGGAGGTCGCTCTGCTCCTGCTCCTCCTCTGCGCTCTGACTCCCTCCACTCCCCTCATCTTCCCTCAGATATACTACAGCACAGGAAAAAAAAAATCTGATCAAGCTTTTCCGGTCTGCTAGCCCTAATTTCCTCTCAAGACCTCTGGCGTACGAGCTGAAAGGGGGGACGCGCAGACACACGGATCCTGTAGCCGAGGAGCGAACGCCAATCTGGGCTGTTGGAGAGGAACGCGTACGGTAGCCGCGCACGCACGGCTCTGGACGGCTTCAGCTCTTCCAGACTGCGTAAGATCATGCATCTTATCGGTGACTGGTTGGGAAGGCACCGGAGAAGTGAGTGAGAGAGTGGGGGTGAGAGCAGAATGGTTCGGCGGATGGGAGCGCACAGGGTTCTCTCCGCCGCCGCCGCCGCCACCGCCGCCGCTCCGTGCTCTCCCATCCGCGCCGTCACCGCCGTGAAGCCGCCCCCTCTGTTGCTGCACCTCCGGGCATTTGTCCGACTCCTCATTACATAACTCTTCGTCTTTGTCCCTCGTAATAACTGCATTCTGCCCCGTTAGAAAGACAAAAACAACAGCCACACACACCAACAGAGGGTCAGTACCCATCTGTTTACCGCCTGAGCGCAGTGGCATCAGCGGCGTCAGGCGGCGGCGGTGGCGGTGGAGGCGCGCTCCTGGTCTGGTCCTGTCCGGGCTGGAGCTGGAGCCGGAGCCGGAGCTGCTTTTGCTGTCGTGGACTTAGCAGGAGGGTGGAAACCTGAGTCCAGCTGTGATGAGAAGACCAAGTGAGTCCGAGTGGATTTCGCTGGTGAACTGCCAGAAGCATCTGGAAAGGATAACACAAGGATCCAGATCCACTCCCCCTCCAGAGGACCACAGGATCATTTCAGTGTTTGAGCTATGTGGCTGCTGAGTGATGTCTTTTAGCTTTGCTTTTTACTGTTAAATTGCTTTGATTACACAGTCCCTGCATGGCCCTGAGTTGGCACCATTTGGAATCCTAACCAGGTTTCCTCTCAGTGGTGTGGATACCTGCTGTGTGTGGCCTTTGGTGCATTTATCAAAACAGGCCTCCTCTCACCCCATAACAGATTAGTAATCCTGCAAGGTTTCCTCTTAGCTATGCAGTGAAGATGTGTGCTGCCAGGTTCAGTAACTGCCTGAATGGCTGTGCTGAGGAGGCCTCTGCCGGTGCCTTGGGGGCAGCTGGTCCACTCATGGCCTCCCGGATGCTGGACTGGACAGAGGCCGGACCTCGCATCCTCCACAGTCTGGAGATGGGCACGGTGATGACCGTCTTCTACCAGAAGAAATCCCAGCGGCCGGAGAGGAGAACGTTCCAGATAAAGCAGGACACCCGGCAGATTGTGTGGAGTCGAAACCCTGACAAGATAGAAGGAGAGAGTGAGTATTTTTAACCCAAACATCCACCATCTATCAAAACCATCCACCGATCTAAACTGTTTAATACCTGTGGATCCACTAATCATATCAATACATGTCAATAATTGGTATAAAAATGCAGTTTGTCATCTTTTAATGGTCATCAGATATGACCCATTTGGGCATTCAGAGGCTCTGTAGTGATCGTGGTAACACTGTCATCTTCTACAACATTGATTCAATACTAATCTCTATCTCATGGAGTTTGATCAATGACAGTGTATGGAGACACTTGATTTATGTCCATTTAGTCATAGATTTGACTGAAAAAGTCACTTTTTCTTCAGTTTTCTGTATTTGTCATATAATAATCCTCAATTTTACTATAAGGTTTTATGAACATTTGCATGTTTAGTACATTAAGTGTTGGTTTGATTTTGATAGGAAAAAAAACCTATAAAGCGCCCCCCCCCCCCTCTCCACTGGTCACCACCAAAATTTAAAGTCATTGTGCTTTTATCAACATGTCCGGAAGATTTCAGCCAAATCCATCCATAATTTTTTCAATTATCTTGCTATGAAACAAACGCATTTACCCCCCCCCCCCCACACACACACACACACACACACATACCTCCACCGAACACCACCAAAATGTAATAATTTATGCAAGTATGAGAAATCTGAGATGCTGTTTAACAGACAAACAGTCTTATACCTGTTAAGAAATAGTTTACGTCTTTGTAGATCATTATTAAAACTGCACCTATTTTTCTCAAGAAATTTCAGATTTATGTGGTCGTTCATGTTACTCAATGATAGTTTTTAGGTGTCAACATTTTCATAATGTAATTCTACTTTTTCCGCTCGAGCATTTAGAATAAAGTTTGGAGTTAACGTTATTTATATTAAGTTATTTTTTCACTGCCCCACTTGAGCTCATAATGGGCTGTATGTGACCCCTGAACTGAAATGAGTTTGACAGTCCCTGGAGCATCGACAAAGTACCTGGTATTGTTATTTTCAAACATAATATTATCAGGTTTCAAACATGCTAACAGAGCTGCTGGGGTTGGACAAACTGTAAGTGATTTACTGCATGGTGCACATGGTTTTTATTCACTATGAAGGTCATGTTCTTTGAGTGGAGATGTGAAAGAGTAGAATTGCACCAATATTGCAATGTAGCAGATGTTAAGGTGATAAAGGAGTAGACAACGTTACGTATGTGTGTGTGTGTGTGTGAGTGTGTGTGAGTGTGTCGTTCACTCTCTTGCCTCGTGTTGGCTTCATGCTGGTTTCCTATGTGAGTGGCATCCAAAGAGGATGGATATAACAAAGACTGTGATTTGTGTCAAATTATATGATAGAATCTATTGGGAGATGAGACGCATTGACCATATAGTGCAGCTGTGGGTAGAGTTGGGTTGGTATAGGTATGGAACCAGGTCAAACACTGACGTAGTAACCAGACTGAAATCTAACGTGAATTTTGGTACCACACATACTGTATATGCAGCTGTTTAATTAAGCCCTTCATCCACTGTTAATTGAAGCGTAAACGTGGCAGTACAGACGCCATCAACGTGTCAAAGGTGAAAAGGTGTAATGTGTGGTTACAGTTCACAAGAAGATCCAGATTCTTCCATATGCAAAGCCGAAAATATGTCTAATTTAATGAAGCATTTGTGACACATTGTGTTTACCGTAAAACAGTTCTGCACCATGTTTGAAAGCTTCCATGATGAGCTAAGTAGCCTAGCACTGTGCTAGTCACTGGCCTGACCTGTGTAACTGCAAACTAATTATTAATTATTATTATTATTATGAGATTAATTTATTAGGGGAAAAAGTACAGTATTAGCCACTGAGATGTACTGGAGTAATAAACTTATTAAAGGGGTCTTTCTGCTGAAAACCACTTTTCCACGCTGCTTTTGGAATCTGATGGGTCACCCTGACTTACCAACACATGCTGCCTTTGAAAGTGGTTTGTCACCTCCACTGGCTGCATACCGCATTCACAGAAAACAACAAGAGGAACGAGGGACCCAGAAAAAGCCAGTCTATCTGACATCAGATGGACTTTAGCGTCACCCACGTGGGGTTAAGCCCGTCTCAGGCAGTGAATCTGAAGTATCATTAGCATTAGCATCTACAAGAGAAGATGTAGCCACAGTAGCTGCTGCACAAACTGGAGAAAATGGTGGATCAAACTAGTTCATGTGCTCTCTGTGGAAATAAAGCCTTGTTTTTTCCCTGCACGTTTTCAGAACAAGCAACAGCACAAAAACCTAGCTGGATGTTACTTGGGTAAAGGTAAACACAGAGAGAGAGAGAGAGAGAGAGAGGGGAGGGGGGAGTGTTCCTTCATGTATTCTGAGCCAATCAGAGACGCCTCATCGGTAAACTCTGTTGTTCGACCTCAAGTCATTTTTCTACCCTCCAAAAACAGCTTGAAACAAAGCAATCTGAACCAACACACAATGTATTCAACAGCAATGGAGAGTACAGTAATATTAATGAAATAACACCTTTAAGATGCATATTTATCTGTAAATACTGAAAGTACAAGTGCTTTAGATATATACTAAAGTATTGGAGTAATTGGGTTATTGGGGATGATTTTATATCATAAGATGCTGAAATGCAAGCACAGGCTGAACAATATGAGACCATGCTGACACCACAGAAACAAAACACCAGGGACAGTTTCTTATTCTGCGAGTGCATGTTTGGGATCTGTGACTCCAAACCAACCAATCGGCCTTTAAAAAAAAAAAAAAATGCAGAAAACTTTTAATAACCCATCATCACTATTACAGTAGTATGGTTACATATTAAGATTGCGATAATTCTGGGAGAGATTTTTTCTTTCTCATCAATGTTTAAGAGGTCAGCATCTCCAAAAAACGAGAGGAAAAACCTGAAAAATACATTACTTGCAGATAAAGCGACTGTTTTATGAGGTGAGATCACATAAATAACCCGGAAACATCGACTGTCTTCTCACTATCTTATGCTAGTTTTGTCTGTTCTTGTCGGAGATTTGAGATTTATGTTTGTGGTTTGGCCGTTTGCCTCCATTCCTTTATAATGGAGGTGAATGGGATTTGATTTGTGGTGAACACTAGCCTTGAAATCTCAGAGGAACTGCTGCTTGTTTAGTAAATACATCCAGTAACGACTATAACAGAAAACAGGGAAATAGTTTGACTCGGAGGACGTGCTGCTGTTGAGTTTGAGGTTTTAGGAACATGGACTAAAATGCTTTCATTGTATTATTGCAATGGGAGCAGATGTTTCAGAGCTTCATGTCATACATATATTTTTTATTTTGGTTTGGTTTGGTTTGGTTTGGTTTGATATCACTGCAGTCTATCCAATTAGAATAAGAACCTAGGTTTTATCAAATAGTTTCTGCAAAGTTTTGGCGGTTTAGGACCAGCAAGTTGTGCTGTGATGAACGACTTTAAAACCATCCTCTGATCTAAACTGTTTAATATTACTTAATCCATGAATCCTGTCAATACATGTAAGTAATTGGTGTAAAATACAGTTTATCATCTTTTCATGGTCTTCAGATGTTACCCATTTGGATATTTAGAGGTTCTGTAGTTACCATGGAAACACAGTCATCTTCTGCAACATTAATTCACCAGTAAAACCCAGGGAGTTCAATCAATTACAGTGGATGGACACACTGGGAAATTTTGCACAAAGTCTGTTTTTTGTCAGTTTTCTCAGTTTTCTCTGTTGGGTCATATACTGATGCTGATACATACTGAACACCACCACAAATGTGTCCAAAACCATGCCAAAACCATTCTACTTTGGGAGCTATTTCTTATTGCTATCCCATCCTCCAAAGGGGAGGGCAAGGGACATTGTTTGTGGTGTTTCTTTGACTGTTAACACTGTAGCATCAACACTATTTCTTCAATTCATACCAAATTAGGTTTATCAATTGTTAGTAAACCAGAATTATGACCCCCCCCCACCCATAATTTACTTATAAAGGCGAAAATTTCAAATGTCTTTACTAGCAAAACTATTGGTTGACTTCATGGCAAATCAGGTTTATAGAATACCAGTGACATGGAATAAATATATAAATGTGGTTACATTTTTGGAAAAGTAAGTAAAAATTCTAATTTTTTAAATATTTTTTCTTCTCCCATTTTCTTATAATCGGCTAAATTTCAAATGTCTATAAACACATCAGTTTTTGCTTCAATTTGCTTCAAATTTGCCACATATATAGAGGCAAATGATATGCTGACATTAGCACATGTTCAGTTGGTAGAGCGGGTCGCCCATTAACCGAAAGGTTAGTGGTTCGATTCATGCTCTGTCCTAGTCGGTCCGTTGTGTCTTTGGGCAAGACACTTCACCCTCCTTGCCTCCAGTGTCACTCACACTGGTGTATGAATGTGTATGACGGTGGTGGTCAGAGGGGCCATAGGCGCGAAATGGCAGCCACGCTTCTGTCGGTCTGCCCCAGGGCTACATATGTAGTTTACCACCACCAGAGGGAGCATGTGCGAGTGAATGAATAATGAATCACTAATGTAAAACGCTTTGGGTGCCTTGAAAAGCGCTATAGAAATCTAATCCATTATTTTCTATGAGTTGTCAGCTAGTATACATTCCATACATGATCTGTGTCAACTGGAGAACATCAGCCAAACGATATATCTTCAGATTTAGTTTTTGATGTTCAGACCTAATAAATTACGGGAGATTACTGGGAGAAATGACAAAATGTGAGGGGTGGTGGGAGATGAGTCTGAAATACGGAAGAGTCCTGGGAAAAATAGGAGTGTTGGCAGCTGTGTCCAGACTATGTATTCATATTATAGTATGATAGCTTGCTAGGACTAAATTGGACTAAATGTGTTGTCTGAATGATTCTGACACTATGACAACATGTGTTCATGTCTTCAGTGTAATTTTTGGATTTCACAAATTTATCCCAGGGACTAGTTTGGGCCCTCTGGTGGGCTGGTTTTGGCTCATGGACCGTATGTTTAACACCCCTGCTTTAAAATAACATGTCTGTAGGTTTATTCACTGGTGCTGTCAGAGCCTCTTCAGTGGACGGACACATCGTGACCCCCATCTTTTCCCTGTCAGCCAGTCAGCAGCTCTGCAGACAGACAGGAGACCCTAAGACCTAAAATGCTAGCTCACTGCCTGCCTGTCCGTCCATCTGTCTGTCTGTCTGTGGTGACTGTGGCAGCCTGCTGGAGTGGGTTCAAGTGGCAGTGGTACTCTGAAAGCAGCAGGTTGTGCTTTTAGCTGAGCCCGTCACTGCTCCGTTCTGCCTGTCTCGGGTGTGGAGGCTTTTGTCTGCGTCCTGGATTTTGTGGCCTGGGGGAGGATTTGTTACAGTGTCTGTTAGCACCAAGAAAACTTCTGACATTCACAACTGGCATGATAGAGTTTCCTTCTGTCTGCCATGTGTTATTCTAACTCTCTCACTTTATGGCAGAACGTTGTAAAAAAAAAAAAAAAAGAAAAAAGAAAAGAAAAAACCCTCCAGACTCCTCCTTTGTGAGATAGAAATAAGTTTAGTGAGAAGGCTGGCAGGTTGTGTTTTTCCATACCCCTGCTTCTTTTTCTATTGAGGCCTCGAGGGTTCTACGCAGCATGACACGAGAGAACTGCAAAGAAATAACACTCCACAAGTCATAGTTATTAGAATAATGGATGTGATTACTGGATAATTAAGATCTTATCCTTACAACCTTTCTCAGTTTATTTCAGTCTACTGATATTTTAAAGGATTAAAACAAATAGTAGTGAACAAAAAGAAACTAAATTGTAGAGGGAAAAAAATAATGGACTTGTTTATATGAGAGTTTTTAGTCCTGTTTAATTCAGAATAAAGGTTCATTCCACTTTAAGATGACCATGTAAACACTTAATTCCAATTGAAAATGGCTATTCTAAATTGAACTTGATTCCAAATAAAGTCACTGGTTTATTCCACTCTTAATTCTGAATTCAATAATACTCTGATATGGTAACAGTTCATTCCATATTAACATTATCTGGCTTTCCATGTTGATAGTTGAAATGAAAGCAAAACCAAAAGTGGACGTCATCATTTTCTTCCAGTAGACAGACATTAAGTGGACGTTGCGAAGTCCAACCCATTGTTCAGGGTGGACTCACCCAAGAAAATTGTCAATTCAGACCCAGAATTCATATCTTTTTGGGCCCTGTGGGGTTTTAGTCCACAGCGACCAGTACTGGCTTTTGTATTTTCCATGTGACCTGAATAAATTATTAAAACAGGAGACCAACTGTAGTTTGAATTAGCCTTTCGAGCTTCCAATCACCGAACATGAACATCCACTGTGTAAAAGTACAGCCAGCCTCACCACTGCTACTGCTTCGTCCTGGGTGTGGAAATCGGTTAACGGTGGGAAAAGGTGGGATCACCATCTCACCTTTCTTCCAGGATCTCTATAAAAATGGCTGTAGAGAAGGAGCACAAGGCAAAAAATCAATGACACCTCATTAGAAGGGTAACAATTTTTTCCACTCACAACAAACCCGGCCACTTGCAAATGTTTTACCTGATTTGCCCTATCTCTTATCATTGTGAAAACACATTTTTGGTGCCTGTGACCTCGACCTTTGACCTACAGTCATCAAGATGTCATGGGAGCTATTCTGGACCGCTTTGCACTTTTACTGAAAATGTCATGGAAATTGGTCCAATAGTTTTTATGTAAAGTTGCTGACACACAAAAAACCCCAGCCAAAAACCCTTGCTTCTCCTTTTTGGGGGGGTGGGGTGGGATAATAACACTGCTCTACATTTTTTTTTTAAAGTATCTCTTTCAGACATTAAATGTGCTAAATCTTAGATATGTTAATAAAATTGTTGGTTAGCTCATGTTTTTAATATATGATGGTATGTTATTCCAAGTATATGGTGGTTTATGTACATGTATACAATGGATTAGTAAATATTCCACTAGAAAGAACCTGTAAAGTGAATGGATCATAATGTACAGACAGTGTTTTGAAGTAGATCCGAGACCAATATTCCTTTGGACTAAAACCTATTCTGTTGTTAATTATAAGAATTTCACATTTCGACCCCAGACTTATTTTGGAAACTTGAGCTAACCAGTATTAAGATCAGTAGACTTTATCATCAGACTTTATCAATAACACACGTGATAAAATTTCATTAATTTTATTCTGGAAGCATTTTACTTGTCCATTTGGCTAACAAATAACCTGATCTACAAACACTAGTCTCCTTTACTGTGATCAGTATCCATGTGATTTGTTTATTAATTATATTTTGGTTCACAGAAAAGTAGTAAAACATTGATGTATGAACTTTTTTAAAGATCTACTTTTATAGTTGAGATCTACCAGTCCACATAGGAAACTGCCTTATCTGCACTTTTAATAAGCTCACAACAAACAGAAAACCCATTCAGGTATAATAAAAAGTAGTTTGTCAGTTGCAAAGCAGTTGCAGTAACTGTATTTCCCTGCTTCAATGGTTCCCCTGGGTTTGGGAGGAAGGATTAGTTTCTTATTCAGGACAGTAGGAGCTGGTTGGAAGCCTTGTAGGTAGGAAATAAAGTAAATGTCTGTCAATCTGGATCTGTACTTTGGCTTGATGATTTTCATGTGAGATAAAGCAGTTTTATACAAATAAGTAGAGCCAAAAACTGCAGTCAAGTTCAAGGCACAACTTCTGAGGTTAGGATTAGTGCTGTCAAATGATTAAAAATTAATCGCAGGGTTGCTTTACATTAATTTAGAGTAATCATGATTAAATATACATTTTTAATGTATATTTATTGTGTTTCATTCAGCCTCAAGAAAGAAATGAATATATCTGCACTTAAAGTGTTTGTCCAAATTGGGCGACACCTTAGCTGCAATATTCACAGAATCCTCAACTAATGTATGTTTTGCACTAATGTAGTATTTACAGCTGGAAGTGGTTCGGTGAAAAGAAAAGTCTTTCATAACACTTTATGTCGGTCGACTGTTCTAACTTGAGGCGTTTTTGTACTCAAATTTCCCACAAAATACACTAAAATACACTAACAATCAAAGAATGTAGAGAAAAATATATATAAAATGTGCTAAAATCCACTAAAATTCACAAAACAGTAATGAATAATCCAAAACATTTAAAAAAAAAAAACTCACACCAAAAACATGCAAAAGTATGAATAAATATATGCAATTAACATGTTTATTCAACACCAACAGTTTCAACAAAACAACTATAAGGAACTGATCCATTTAATTACGTTCAAATTTTTAATCAGATTAATCATGATGATGGATTAATCCATATTAATTTTCCAGAAATCTCCTTTCATGTCATAGCTTTGATCTCATTGAACCTGTTTCCATGCACACCAATACTCTGATCATTATCACATTTCTGGAGTCGTCGCATTATTGAAGGGATAATGTAAACAGGAGAAACTGATATGTTTTGTTAGATAATGGCAGTTATCTAATTATATGAAATTGGATTAACACACCTGGATTTCTCCTCAATACGTATATATGTGTAATGTGCAGGTTAATCTGAAGTATTTTGTTCTTTTATGTCTAAACACAGTTACATAGCTATAAACATGAGAGGAAAACAATAGCAGGAAGTTTGTCCATCATCAACAAATCCGATAATGGACTTGAGCCTCTAAACCAGGGTTTTTCAGTTATCACATTTCTTAAGTGCATGTAAATGCATTAGATCTGATTATTACAATTATATGATTGCTCTCAGTTATCAGATGTTCATGGTCATGTAAACAGGCTCACTGACATTGTGTATTTTCAATAGTAGAACAGTCTGGTTGCAACAATAATGATACTTTGGAAGCAATACAATCCACACGACTCTAAAGAATCACTGTAATCAGACTTGAATACCACATTAATGCTACAAACAACCCAGAATGCAACTAGTACTTGGCTCAGTTCAAGTGATTATGAGTAGAACAGGAAACTTTGGGGGAATTTCTTTTTATTTACATGAATATCTAGCCTAGGATCTAGTCTGTCCCCAGTGCCCGCAAATGGTATTTGCTACGGGGAGACAGACTAGACAGCCTAGGATCTGAAAATCCAAAATGGGTCGGACCAATCAAATCGCGAGGGGCGGGATTGGAGCCCGCCCTGCCTCATGATGACACAAATACGACACGTAATGTTGTGGTCGCAGAGACGTAGCAGCTAGCACACATTGCCGTAACACCAGTTGGTAGCTGCTAGACAACATGGCTCGTCACCAGGAACAACCATTCGAGCTGGCTTTGGCAGCAACGCTAGGTGATTTAAAATTACAGTTTTCCCTGCGAGAGGAGCAGAAAACGGCACTTAAGCTGTTTTTGGAAAAAAGGGACGTTGTCGGAGTTTTGCCCACCGGGTATGGCAAAAGTTTGATTTATCAGCTGGCTCCGCTAGTGGGACGATGCATGGGTCTGCACAACCCGCTGGTGATCGTTGTGTCACCCCTTTTAGCCATAATGGATGACCAGTTGCAAGAGGCCGAAAAACTGGGAATACGAGCAGCACAACTCGGCAAAGGCGACCCGGAGGAGATCCGAAGCGGCCGGTGCCAAATAGTATACGGGAGTCCGGAATCATGTTCATCGCTCTGATTGGTTGGCTCTGATTGGTTGGCTCTGACTGGTTGGCTCTGACTGGTTACCCATCCAATAGCGTGGCGTTGTGTAAAGAGAAAACTTGACAGACAGCGGTTATCCCGCCCACAAATTCGCCTAGACTTTCTAGACTCTCCCCGTAGCAAATGCAGTTTGCGGCCACTGGGGACAGTCTAGACCCTAGGCTAATGAATAACAGTATGATCTCTCTGAAAATCGCCTCATATTCCAAGTCATTACGCTCATATTTTTCCTGTATCTGTTCTGCAGCTGTATATTTTCGTTTGTTTTGACCACATTCTCTTTTCATAAAAGTTCCAGGAACAGATCACATGTGGCTTTGAGTAACACCTGAACATCTGCCCACTTTGTGAAAAAAAAACAACAAAACAAAACAAAAAAATACAGATGCATGTCATTGTATCACCATTTTGTCTAAAAATACTGAAATATGATTTGTAGACTGCATTACTTGGCCCTAATTTGAAACACTGGCTCCTATCATGACTTTGTTTTCCATCACATTCAGTGTTATTGGGTAAACATGAGAACACGGACAAGGAATGACTCTGGTTTTTGTTTCTGTCAGTGAACGCAGACACTAATGCAGCAGATCAGGAGCAACAACGGTCAACAGTCAAACCAGTTTTATGTCTGTTTCTGTATCACAAGTCGAAATTTTGCCTCAAAGAAAACATCTATTCTCACCCTTTGAGTGAATATAATTTTTTTTGTGATCAATATTTTATTGATTTTCACCAGGGTCTTGCAGTAGTAAGTTCCACATTGACGATTTTTAAAGCTGGTTATTTTATTCATATTACTGTGTTTTCCATTATTGAATGTATGTTTGTTTGTTCTATTTGAAAAAAAATTCTGGATTGCTTTGTTTCCAGCTGTTTTTTCATGGTAGAAAAATGACTTGAGGTGGATACCGGTACTTCCTCATACATGTGCATGATGCAGTGACGATGCGTCTCTGATTGGCTCAGAATGTGTGAAGGAACACTCCCCCCTCTCCTCTTGCTCTATGTATGTATTTGTATGTATACTTTACCAGAGTATCATCCAGCTAGGTTTCATGCCGTTGCTTTTTCTGAAAATGTGCAGGGTAAAAAAACAAGGCTTTATTTCCACAGAGAGCACATGAACCAGTTTTAGCCACCATTTTTTTCCAGTTTGTGCAGCAGCTACTGTGGCGCCGTCTTCTCTTGTAGATGCTAATGCTAATGCTACTTCAGATTTGCTGCAATGGAGGATGGGTTTAACCCCACATGGGTGACGCTAAAGTCCATCTGATGTCAGATGGACCGGCTTTTTCTGGGTCCCTCGTTCCTCTTGTTATTTTCTGTGAATGCGGTACGCAGCCAGTGGAGGTGACAAACCACTTTCAAAGGCAGCATGTGACGGTAAGAACCCATCAGATTCCAAAAGGAGAGTGGAAAAGTGGTTTTCAGTGGAATTACACCTTTAAAAGGCTTTGTATACAGAAGGACTTCATGCAATAATCGGCTGTAAACCAGTGCATTGTAATAGTTTTCTTTGCAGATGTGAACCCAACAAATAACATTTTACTTTGGATTAATTTTAGAGAGGTATCAGAGGTGTCATTTAAAGACAAAAAGCAGGGTTAGGAACATAAGAGATATCCAGTAATACAGATAATATAGAGTTCACATGAGTCCAGAAAGTAGATATGATTGGAAAACTCTAAAACATGTGTATATGGAATGTACCAGGTGATGAGTAACAAATATGACAGTCATATGAAGGCTGCAGCTTCAGAGTCAACTATACATTTTATTAATTATTCATAGAGGTTTTATGTAGTATTGATAACTCAAATTCACCACATCAGCAGGAAGTTGCATATCAGAACACACTTTTGGCCAACGTAACCATCAACAAATCAATGCTATGTCTCTACAGTTGGTATCACTCTGTGAATAAGGTATGGAGCTCATTCTTTTCACACATCTGTATTATGGTATTAGCAAGTTTTGTTCTTCAAAACTAAACTCTTAGCTAATCTGTGTCAATTATTCTGTCTCATGAACTTCACGTACTATCTCAGCTGATAGTTTACATTGTAGCTTTAGCTCTGTTAGCTGTGTTTTTAGACAGAAAGTAGCCACAGTAAAACCACAAGTCACCTTTTGTTTTCTTTATGGTTTGTGTCAGATATCAGAACTGTCACAGTTTAGTTGGATCAATAAAGTAACTAAGTAAAAGTATTTTGTTACTGTATTTAAGTAGATTTTTTTAGGTATCTGTACTTTACTTGAATATTAATTTTTCTGGCAACTTTTTACTTTTACTCCCTACATTTTTGTAAATATCTGTACTTTTTACTCTTTACATTCTTAGAATAGACTCGTTACTTTTTCAAACTAAACAGATGTGAAAGTCATCAGAGGAACTGTGACTTTATATATTATAATTATATGACTATTATCTCACAATTTTGACTTTTTATTTCACATTTTTTACATTTTGTCTCACAATTGTGACTTTTTCTCTTAAAATTATGCATTTTTCAAATCTCATTTAGGCTGACATTTATGTGTTTTTTCTTATATTGATACTGGTCTGTTTTTCCTACCATTATTTCCTGACAGGGGAAATTCAAGGCTGCTTCATGTTCTGGGAGATACTGCTGTCCACACGGAAAAAGTTGAAATTTTTTTTTTCATTTGACAAAGAAAAAAAAAAAATCAGTATTGGCTCCAAATATAGGGTTATAGATATCGGCCACCTGTATTGATCATTGGCTAAGGCTGATGTAAAAAGAAAAAGAAAAGAAAATCTGTATCAACCTCCCTAAAAAATCCATACTGGTGGATCTAAAGTGAATGTATAAATACTACATGTTGCCCCTTTAACGTCCTTGAACCTGGATAGATGTGGATTTTAATTGCAACCTGACTCTTTAGGTTTTGGGGCGGCTGTGGTTCTGGAGATAGCGTGAGTCATCCACAAACTGGACGGTTGATTGTTTTCACATGGCGTAGTGTCCTTGGGCAAGACACTGAACCCCAACGCCCACTGGTATTGAATGAATGTGTGACTGGGTGAATTGGAACGTGTCACTGAGGTAGAAAACCACTCTACAAATGCAGTTAGTTTACCATAGTTTCTGCAGACAGACTCATCAGTGCACATTTTTACAAATGTTTTTTATTAGTAGTATTATTTTTAGTCTGTGCACTTTTGTTATCCCACATCCCAAACACAGTCAAGGAATATTGTTTTTTGGTTTGGTTTGTTTGTTAAAACAAAACTATTGGTTGAATTCATACTGAACTGGGTCTATAGATTACCAGTGACCCAGAAGAGATGTCGTTGCTTTTTGGGAAGAGTAGGTCAAAGTTAATTTTTACATGAATTTTAAAAAATATTTTTCCTCTTTTACTTATAATGGGTGAAATTTCAAGTTTATAAAAACACCAGTGTAGTTTCAATTTACAGCAAACTTCACACATGTATAGAGGCAATTAATATGCTGATATCAGCACATGCATAGACATGATGATATCAGGTGGATCGATGCCAAAATAATCTACAATATGTGAAAGGGATGGAATTTATTGTGCCTGGCACTACTTGTTTCTTTTGTTTTAACTCCAGTATCATGAAGCATGACCCCCCCCCCACACACACACACACACATCTGCCTCATTTTCCCTAAAACACATTTTTGGTGACTGTGGCCTTTGACCTACATTCACCAAAATTTAATGGGGTCTATTCTAATTTTATGGAAATTGGTCCAGTAGTTTTTTGTGTAAAGCTGGTTACAAACAAGCATACAAATTAAACCAACCGTCCATAACCTTTTGAGTTATCTTGCTAACTGACAGACAGACACACAGACAAACTCTGGTAAAACCATAACCTCCTTGGCAGACCACCGGGGGGGACGTCTAGGTTTCTGTCTGATTGTTAGCAACATAACTCAAAAAGTTATGGATGGATTTTGCTGAAATGATCAGGAAATGTTGATACTGACAGAGGGAACAAATGCTAAAATTGTGGTAGTGATCATTTGGGTGTGTATGTGTGTGTGTGTGTGTGTGAGGGGGGGGGTCAGACTGCTGTTCACAGAAGTGAAAGTGGAAGTCTGTGCTCTTTGAGGCTCTTGTTAGTATTTCTACTACATTTGTGTTTTTATTCAGATGAATGTACGTTTCGCACGTAGACCATGTTTACAGCATGTTCCTGGTTTTTGCTGAGTTTTTGTTTTTGTTCCTTTTTGCACATTGAGGCATTGGATGCTCGTTGTCTCCTTTTCTTTATGGATTATCTGAGACTAATGGCTGTTCATGTAGGTGTTGTTTCTGCTCAGGGACCCCCTCCTCAATTATTTATCCATATTCATAAACCACATAAACAGCACCTTCAATCATCCACAGGTCCGAGTGTGTGTGTGTGTGTGTGTGTGTGCTCTGCCCTCACATGCATGGAAACACACACATGAGCTTTCATAACCCACCAATGCTCCTTTACAAACACCCCCTCCTTGACTACATTCCTGGAACTCGACGGGTCTCTCCTTCACTTTATCTCCCACAGCTCTATCTCTGTGTGCTACGCCTCCTTTCCACTGTCCTCCAGCTGTCCTCTCCCCACTCGTCCACCTCTATGCCCCCCCGCCACACACACACACACCCACACTCGTTTACGTGTTTCATGAGGACCGAGTTTGTAATTAAGTAGGGTTAGGGTAGTGGGTGTAAAAAAAATTTTTTTAATAAAATTAAAAATAAAATAAAATATATAAATAAATAGATAATAATAAAATAAATAAATAAATAAATAATACTATTTACAAAAATTATAAATAAATAAACAAGAAAAAAAATCCAAGTTTTAAAAAATAAAATACAATTACAAATTATAAAAAATTTAAAATAAATAAAAATGAATGCATAAATAGATAAATAATAATAATTGTAAAAAAAAAGAAAATGAATAATATTAATATATTTTTTTTAAATAATGAAAAAATAAATACAAAAAATACACAAAAATAAATCATTTTTTTTTACACACATTTTCAAACGTTTGAAAAATACATGATTCGATTTCCACCTGTTTCCCTCATGTTTTATGGGGACTTCTGGAAAAAAATAATTAATGTATTTATAGGGCCACATCATTTCTATTTTACTAGTGGGGACCTTTTATTTATATTTAACCCTCATGGGGACCTGAATTTTGGTCCCCATGGTGTGACTCTGTAAACATATCAATGTCCCCATAAAGATAGGAATACAAGCACACAGACACACACACACCACCTCTTATTTTACTTTTTATGATGTGTTTTCTTTCACTTTCTTTTTGTTCATTCATTCATTCATTCCTTCATTCATGCTTTTGTCCTAGAAATCTCCCTCATATTTATTTAACTCCAGTCTCTCTCCTTCCTTTCCTTCCTTTGTTTTTATTATCTAATACTTTCTGTCCACTGTTTGCTTTAAAGTTTCAACTGAACCCAGCACACACACTGGAATCGGTGTTATTCTTTGAGATGAGCATTTGGCAAACAGTGGGGGTATTAAATCCTGAGCCACAGGAAGTGTGGGGTTATCAGGGAGTGCCTCCCGTCCTGTCTCAGATTGAAGGACTGGCTGGCTGCAGCAAAACAAAAAGTACAGCATCTTCTGCAGGAAATACAGACATGGACTGTGAATGAGGCACTGAATGCCCACGATCCTGCACAAATGAGGAGCAACTTAAGAGAATTAAAAGAAAATGCATGTCTTCATATTTAGATTTTAAAGTAGTATATACATTTCTATAACCCGACTCTCATGACCCCCCATTTTTGATTGATTTAGATTTTTTTGTACAGCATACAAAAGGAATTAGACCACAAAAAATGACAAAAAATTTGTTATACACCACTGACTAAAAAAAAAATCTACCGTATTTTCTGGACTATAAGCCGCACCTGTATATAAGCTGCATCCGCTGCATTTTAAAAAATATAATAAAAAAATAATTTACAAGCTGCACTGGGTTGTAAGACACAAATATCTATGTTGAAAAATCTGATTTTACTGCATGTACAGAAGGATTTTGAACTGTAAATGTAGTTACATGTTTGTACCTGAACAGATTATTTCCTAACAGTGTCTTTGTTGATTAAAATGGAAAAGAACCAAGAGAAAAATAATCAGTGTTAACTGTATTTATCTTCATTTGTCCCGTGTTTTAAATCACAAATCACATTAATTATCTTCACTGAAACCCATGAAGTCGTCTTCTTCTGTGTCACAGTTGAACAACCTCAGAAGTGCTTCGTCACATCTGTCTCCATCACGAAGGGGTGAGGATTTGAAAAATGTTGCTAATTTGTCAACCATGTTCTATCTGCTAAAGAAAAAGGAGCGTATTCTTCTTTGCATTGATTTTTCTTAGTAGTTTTGATTGTAATTCTGGTTAGAGCGCCCCTAGTGGTGGAAGAATAATCCACAGAATAGGTGCACCTTTGTATAAGCCTCATGGTTCAAAACATATGAAAAAGTAGCGGCTTATAGTCCAGAAAATATGGTAATATAATTAGATTAAATTTTTTTCTTTCCTTATTTATTTATTTAATTATTTTTTATCATATGTCATGTTTTATTATATTATATCACTTGGGTGAATCATGTTTGAAATACAGACTCAAATCAATCCATTGGCACAATCAAAGCAAAAGTTTCAGGGGAAATAGTGTCTATAAACCAAGGTGGATGTATTTAGTATGACCTCCCTTTGTATTTAACATGTCTTTTAATGAAACCTGGTCTAAAACACTAGAAAATGAATAAAGGAACAGCCATGCAAAGAAAAAAATAAGAAGAAAGGAAAATGAATAAACTAATAGATCTCATACTTTCTGAACAAATGGGTTCAACTCTTGTCAGATGTTTATACTGTTTCTGTTTCTGGTCCCTTTAATGTTTATAAACAATTTAGCTCAGTTGTTTGTGTCTTTTAAGCTTGTGCACATATTCCATGTATTTTCTTGCTGTTTCTTAGGAAAAGAAAATGAGGAATACATATACAGGCTCATTTTAACCCTGCAAAAACAGCAAAAATAAAAACTTGATGGCCAAAGACTTTTGCACAGGATTTGCATAATGACTTAGCTTATTCTCCAAACACATAATAATATGAATTAGAACATGCACAAATAGTTGCATGTACTGTTTCGTCCTAAATGTACTTCTATAATCTATAGAAATAATTTAAAGCCAAAGATGAGTTATAATAAAATGCATGTGATGAAGTGAGATCAGCTCACCACAATAAATGAAAATACAGCACCTGCAGAAAGACTGGAAATACGATGTTTCCTGTTTTTTGAAAGATACATGAATATAGGAATGGACGGTATGACCAAAAATGTATATCCTAGTATAACTTGAGCCACTGGTGGTATACAGTATATATCATGGTACAGTACTTTTGTAGGCTACTAAACATAAATAATAAATAACTATAAATGACAGCAGAACAGTTTGTTAGTGGAGATATAGCTCCAAGTGCAGTCTTTCATATTTGTCCAGACTTTATTCATATTCATAGCACAACACATCTCAATGGTAGCAATCACTGTAGCAGCACTTAGCATGCTAACGTTAGTGAAATAGCTTGTAACTCTGAACAGTCATTTTAATTGCTAACACCAGCCAGATACCATGACTAATAAATAGTAACTCAACAGGATATAGTAACATACAGTTATTGAGGCTGGTGCAGTGTGTTAAATTTAAGACAGTGTTAACGTTTAGCACGATTGTGTTGTTGTCATCATAAACACTTTAGCTGTTAGCTTGTTAGCTCGCTTTTCAGACACCCTGTAAATTAAGTTGTAGAGTTCTGAATCGAAATATGTTGGTATCACATACCATTATAACCAATAGTACACTATATACACTGTATGTTTTATATTTGTAGCTTATTTAAATGAAATGCTTCTGCTAACACGGCATCAAGGAAGACAGTGGTGCTAGCTGCTTCTTAGAGGCAAAACTTTGCATTACTGCCATCTACAGGATGGACGGTAGAACGGTATGGCAAACATCTCTAACATGGACAAAAAAACAACAACTCATATTATGATACCATACAACATATTAATATGAAAATATATTTTATCCAAATAAACCAAATATACAAATAACCCCCCTAAATAAACATTTTTCTTTAGCTTCTGGCAGATTTCCCTTAATACTCTTTACTGTGTCTCAATTTGCCTGCTGGATATTTCTTCCTGAGTTTATGATTTATTTCATCCTAAAACAGTTGAACAGAGTTTAGGTCAGGTGAGTGTGAAGGCCATTCCATATCAGATAAGGCTCCAGCCGACTGTTTTCTTTTAATAACCTTTATAGACCTGGATATCGATTTTAGGTCATTAACATGTCGTAGGGGGAAGTCAGTGTTGAAGAAGGGAACGATATCCACATGTCAAATACTGTATCAGTTTTATCATACTGTTTTTACCTCAGGCATTATTTACAGAGAAGTAAATCAACGTATTGGGTATATATATTGAATTTGGCTTTCTTAAATAATACCTTATTTGATTATTTGCTGAACAAATAATCATTGTGAGTGGGGTTTTTTCATCACATATACATATAGTTTGTAAAAATAAATAAATACATTGTATAATTGGAACTCTGGCTTCATTTTATGTAGCCAGAAAACAATTGATATAAACCATTGAAAATGTAAAAAACAAACAAACAGGTAAACAAGTAAAACAAATGTTTTTACTTGTTTTTTAAATGACAATTCAGCATCAATTTTGTCAATTTTAGTATTTTCCACACTATATGCATTGGATTATAAATCGCACTGTTAATGAATGGTTTATTTTTCATATATAAAGCGTACTTAACCATAAGGTGCATTAAGTGAAACAAAACAGTCAGAGAAGTCAGTCAGTCAAACTTCATTAAACACAATCACAATAACTCTCACCTTTGTTCAAATGTTAATGAGCGTATTCACAATAACTGCCAAACAGTTGTAACATGTAACAAAACACACTTTTATTCTGCTAAAGCAAACGTTAGCCTATTCGAAAATTGTTTAATTATAACATGTAAAATCAACACAATACACTGACTTCCAGTTCCATTCTTATTAAACACACACTGTAATGTTATAGCAAAATATAGTTTGTTTTACTCCACATCATGTACAACACAAAAATTGCTTCGAAGTCACTAAACACAACCAGAATTAATCCATATATAAGGCGATCTGGATTATAAAACACTATAATTTCTTTTTTGAGAATTAAAGGCTTTTAAGTGCGTCTTATAGTCTGTAAAATATGATAATTAAAGAAGTTCTGATTTAAGCAAAAAAAATTTAACTAAGGAAAAAAAATATTCAATTAAACAAAAAAACTAATAACATTTTGATTTAAGTACAAAAAGTAATGAATCAAAAGCTATTCATATTAAATAAAAATGTACCGTATTTTATAAGGCGCTCTGGATTATAAAACACACTATCATTTTTTGAGATAATTAAATACTTTTAAGTGCATCTTATAGTCTGTAAAATATGGTTGTTATAGTAATCCTTACAGTTTATTTTGCAGTTTTGTGTAAATTCCTTCAGTTCCTTATTCTGTCTTTATTTAAACACATATATGTAATTTTTCCACTGTGCTTGTTAAGATGTGAACTGTTGCTCTTTCCATCTATCAAACACATATTTCCCTCTGAGGTCGGGTGGAAAATCTCTAAAACAAATAAATGTAGTGCCATATTTCCTGTGAAAGTAGTAGAAAAAGTGGGTATGTGTCCTTTTATTTTTCCTCAAATTGTGCCTAGAACTTCCAGCGGATGTATCCGGTTAAGTTCCTCTGTTGTTTATTTCCTCTTACATCAGCTCAGAGAAGCTCGTAAACCAACGTGTTTATTTTTTTTCATCTACTCTCAGCACACTGATTTGTTTGCACCGCTGACCTGAAACCACCAGCCGCTGATAATTGCCGTGCACTTCCAGTGAAACAAACTTTTCCTGGTACAGCTGGTGACTTCACTCCCTACCAGATGGCCCCTGAAGAGATTATAAAGACGGGGAGTGAGGAATGAAAGACATGCGAGAAAATCATCCATAAATCTACTGGGAAATCTGGTACAAAACAAGCCAGCTGTAGAGCAGAACCTGAGAATGATGTGTTTTTATTTTGATCTGACTTTCATTAATCTCGGTGCAGATTACAGACTACAAAAAGGAGTTGCTAACAGATAATTTAGCTCACTCTTACTGCTGTCACTTTTCCCATAAATAATGAAATATTGGCTTAAAGCAGAGGGCAACCACTTAAAACTGGGGTGTCAAACTCATTTTAGTCAGCTAAATTTGATCACAAATGAGCCGGACCAATAAAATAAAAGCTTAAAAATGTATAAATAATAATCAACCATGAATTGTTGTCCATGTTTTAGAGCAAAAAAAGTAAATTTACATTATGAAAATGCTTACACCTTCAAACCATCCTTTTCAAACAGTTTGAATAGTATGAACAAACTAAAATAAATGTGTATTTTTAACATTATAAGGCTTTAGTTTGTCATTTCTATGTGTATATTATAGTTTACAAATACACAAAACATTTAGCATTAGGTAGAATATTATTAAAATTGTACTTACTTCTCTTAAGACATGATTACAGGTTGTTCATATTTGTTTTGGGAAATGATCATTTGTTTTTGTGTCACTAAACGAAAACATTTACAAAGAAAAAATGTGACTTGTGAGTATTTATGTTGTTTTTTGAGAGTGAATTGGTTTGAATGTGAACCTCAACTAAAATGATTAATATTTTATTGTATTCAATTCAATTTTCAATTCAATTTTATTTATAAAGCCCTAAATCACAACAAAGTCGTCTCAGAGGGCTTTACAAAAACATAATCAAGCTACAGAAATACATGAAAAAGTCCCAGGCATCCCCTGTCCTTAGACCCTCCTTCTCGGCAAGAAAAAACTTCAAAACCCAGTGGGAAAAAGAAGAAATCTTGAGGAGAACCACATTGAAGGAGAGATCCACTCCCATGGACGGACAGGCTATAGATGAACGTCCATGTAAAAAGCAGGAAGGGGGGGCTGGTCCAGACAGGCAGGGGCGGTGGTCCGGGGTCACAGGTCAGCACAGGCGAGATACTCCAGATCCTGTCGTCCATGGCTCCCGTGCAGACACTGTCAGGAGAGCCACCACTCCCCCCAGGGGGGGAGGGGGGAAAGGGGACACCAGGTGACTAGTCATGAACAGACTTAGTATGAAAGATATGTTATGAAAATTACAGAAACAGGTGTGAGGAAGAGAAAGAGAAGGAAGAACTCAGTGTCTGTACTTCCCCCAGCATTCTAACTCCTAGGGCAGCCTAGACTGAACTGTGACTCATACATCATGTATACATGATATATGAGTCACATAATTTTTAACTAACCTGACCATAGGCTTTCTCAAACAGGAATGTTTTAAGCCTAATTTTAAATGTAGAGACTGTTTCGGCGTTTTTAATATTAAAGGGAAGATGATTCCATAAGACAGGGGCCTGATAACTAAAAGCTCTAGCTCCTACTGTACTTTTAGAAACCCTAGGAACTTTCAGTAAACCTACATTCTGAGAGCGAAGGGTTCTATTGGGTTGGTACGGAACCAGATCATCTTTGAGATAAGAGGGGCCCATACCATTAATGGTTTTATATGTAAGGAGGAGGATTTTAAATTTAATTCTAGACTCAACTGGTAGCCAATGAAGGGTTTGGAGCACAGGGGTGATGTGTTCTCTTCTATTTGATCCTGTTAATAATCTTGCTGCTGCATTTTGAACCAGTTGCAGGCTTTTTAGGGAATATTTAGGACACGCTACAAGTAAGGAGTTACAATAATCTAGACGTGATGTAACAAATGCATGAATTAATTTTTCTGCAGTCGTTTTAGACAGAATATTCCTAATTTTGGCTATGTTGCGCAGGTGAAAGAAGGCTGTTCTACATGTTTGTTTGATATGCATTTTGAATGAAAGATCTGGATCAAATAAAACTCCTAAATTTTTAACTGTGGCACTGGGTGTTACACTTAAATTGTCCAGAGTAACTATCTGGTCAGTTAGGGAGTCTCTCGCATTTTTAGGACCAATTATAACGACTTCAGTTTTTTCAGGGTTCAGTAAGAGATAATTGGCACTCATCCAAATTTTTATGTCTTGTACACAAGTACTTAGTTTATCTATTTGCCTGGTCTGACCAGGTTTAATCGATAAATATAGCTGTGTGTCATCCGCATAACAATGAAACTTAATGCCATGATTTGTAATGATGTTACCTAAGGGGAGCATATATAGTGTAAACAAAAACAAAATAATTTTTACATTTTATAAATTCATCCAAAGGGCCGGAGTAGACACTTTAGTGGTCCAGATTTGGCCCCCGAGCCATATGTTTGACACCTGTGACTTAAAACATGGCAACAGTAGACGTCCTGTTTATCCTGAAGCTGTAACTGGACAGACAGCTGTGATGATCTGCTGCTTTCAATCATGTCTGACACTAAACTGAATATATTTGGACTTTTAAAGACACACCTACAGTCTGTTCTCTGGGAAACTGAGGTAAATGCTTTTCACTATATGACCAGAATTTGTCAGATTTTTTTAAATTACCACTTGACTTGTAACATAGTTTTCTCACATTGACAAAGTATGGATGTTAGTGATGTTCCCTGAAGCCTGGAAGTCTTTATATCAGGGGTCTCAAACATGCGGCCCGGGGGCCAAATGCGGCCCGCCAATGGTTCCAATGTGGCCCGTGGCATGAAGATCATAATAACCTACTAAATGGCTCCATATTTACTTCTCAGTTTTTTCTATGCCTATAAATGATGACAACTTGAAATTTTTGTCATTGTTTTACTGCAAATACAAAATACAAATGTGAACAAACTGAAATGTGTAAAGAAAATTTACATGAAAATTGGACTATTTTCTGCTTCTGTTACAAAGTGTGAAGTGTCAGTCTGATCCATAACACACATGGACAAATGAGACATTGAGGCAGAATATTGTTCAAATTGCTCTTGTTTTCCGGATGAAATTTCAATTGTTTTATGTTTGGATAATTTCTAAAAGTATTTTCAGAATTTAATGGAGGGAGGGTTGCACTAAAATAATGACAAAAATGTGGAGTTGTCATTATTTATATGTTATTATGTTTTAATTTTACTGGTCCGGCCCATTGAAGATGAAATCAGGCTGAATAAAATGAGATTGAGACCCCTGCTTTATATGAAGCAACAACATTTGTTTGGACCTTCACTACAGTTCACTCTTCATAACATTTGACAAAGACAACAATGTTCAACCACAACAATTCAAACTGATTTTTTTTTTTTTTTTTTTTTAAACGGTTACTTGGTGTCTGATCAGTGGCCACAAGAAGATAAAGAATGATTTAATGTTGCAGTCAGATGTCATTTGACAACGAAAGCATGACTTCAGTTCAGGGGCCGTAAAATAATTAGTGGTGTCAAGAGATGGAAAAAAAAAGGGATTAATTAATTATATTGTGTAATTAATTTATGTAATTAATCTCTATTCTTTTTAATTCCACCTAAAAATTGCTGAGAAAAGTCCACAACTTTAGATATTTTCATTTCAATTTCATCATCTTCTTCTTCTTCTTTGCTTTTTTATACAATAACCAATGATTTGAACAGTTTTAAAAACATTTGAGCTTTTAACAAAACATTGTGCACTGTAAAAAATAATCTTCTTGTTTTTACAGATTGCCTCTCTGGCTAAATATGTCACTGTTTTTAATTTATTTATGTATTTATTTTATCTTACAACCACAGAACGCTTTATTTATATATTGTGTATGTGAATAATTTAAATATGTGAATAAATGTGGTTGTAAAAATCTAAATCCTCTTCTTTGTCTTATTATTATTATTGTGGCAACTTAAAAGATTGATCTATAACAAAAAAATTACTTTATGAAGACACAGACAGATACAATCATATCTATTTCCCAGTGCAGTTTTTGACTTTGTGGGGGCCCTATGCAGGATGGTTTTCCAGGGCCATTATTTTGCCAAACTGCAATCGATCGATCTTGGATGATCTATAAACACACACAATCACAAACGAAAAACCAGCCACAGTCTCATATTAAAATGAAACACCTGAAGTTTAGTCACTCAAGTGAGAAAACTACTAAAAACCTGAAAGACTTTGGAGAGTGCAAACCTCCACCTGGTGAGGACTGTTCACATCATGTGTCTGTGTTTACAGGATGACTTTTATTCTGGAACACAGAAAACAAATGTCTTTTTATGTTGGCATCACTGGACTCAGCTAATGGGATTAAATTCGATTCAACTTTACTGTCATTGCCCATGTACAAATACAGAGCAATAAAATTCAGTTATCAGAATCAGAATTACTTTATTGATCCCAAGGGGAAATTGTATTAAAGTAAGAGTCATTGTGCAATAAAAAATGTTAATGAGTAAAAATAAACGTGAAGCAATAAAAATTACATCCAACCAGAAGTGCATAGGGTTAGTGAATACACTATATATATATATATATATATATATATATATATATATATATATATATATATATATATATATATATATATATATATATATATATATATATATATATATAATGTGTGTATATGCATTAACATAATTTTTACTTTCTAAAATGGTACTGTTATGTTCTAAAAATAACTTGCAATAAGTGAAATCCATGAAGTAGTTTATAGTTATTACGAATAGTTTACAATTACATATGTTTTATTGTATAATCTGATAAATTCATCCTCTTTTCTGAGGCTATTTTGTTCAAGTTTCAAGTTTTATTTGTCACATGCCTGATTGTACATGTACATTGGCAGTGAAATGAACGTGACGTCGACAGATGTGCAAAGAATATAGATATAAATATTATATAATAAAGTTAAAAATACTATAGGTAAAAAAAAAGAATAGGATAGAGGTAAATAAACTTTCTTTAAACTGTACAAGTAAGGTAAAAAAAAAAAAAAGTTAAATAAAAAGCATAATAAATATAACGCCTATGTACAAATAAACATGTAAACAAGTAGAGAGAGTTAAAAAAAAAACAGGTAAGAACAGGTTAAGTGATTATTGTGTGATGGGTAGTGGATCTAGACTGAGGTGTTGTACAGTCCTTTGTGATTTCATTTTATTATTTAGTAAAATGTAAAATTACCATTATTTATTTCTTTATTTGTAATTGCAAAAGGCCACAGAGGAACACTTCAGTATTATGGCTAATGGCACAGACTGGGTTGTTTTCTTCCTCTGCTCTAAGTGGATGTGAGGTTTGTGGGCGTTACTGTTGTTACCGACTGTATCTATAAAATTATCCATGATGACGTATTTACAGCCTGGACTTTGGGAGGAGTTTTGTGTTGCCTGTGGTGAAGGACAGTGTGATGTGAGTTTGGTTTATTGACCAAACTAAACAGTACAATGCAAAAAAGGAAAACACCAGAATAAATCTCACTTTTTTTACCATGATTTTCACTTCTTTTTTTTTTTTTTCAACTTAACGTGCTTTACTGGGAAAAAAAAAAAATCTTCCCAAGTGTATTTCTCTTATTTCCAGTCATAATATCTCATCACACTTAAAACAAATAAGACATAATCACCTAAAGAGTAACTTTTCAGTGAGATTTTTTTTTAGATGATACATATGAAGAATCTTATTTCAAGAAATCTTCACAAAATAGATTTAATTTGTTCCATTGGAGTTTTTTTGTTTTGTTTTGTTTTGTTTTTTGCTTAAGTAATGATTTATTTTTTTATTTTTTTTTGTATATATATTTTTTTGCTTAATTCAAGCAATAAAAACCAACAAAAGGAATGCATTATAATTATATTGGTAAAATGAAGTGTGATTAGATATTTTGATTGGAAATGACAAATATACACTTGATAAAATGTAGATTTTGGCAGTGTAGATAATAATGATAATATGATAATAATCATGATGAAATATGTAATATATATTTGATATATAAAACCAAGTAAAGTAAGATGGAGCCTTTGAAAAGCTGCTATGAGCACAAGGAATGTTGATACCAAGACAAAATGGTTATAGTTATTAAATTGGCACTCGACTATTGTTTTTTAGATGAAAAAGCATGGATGTGTTCTTTCTTCTCGTGCCAGACATGTTCTCGCTCAGTCATTTCCATATGCGGGAGGTTCATACTGCAACCAGATTTCTGTCTCAGTCAGTTTCTGTATATACATCACACCCAGTATTGCTGGTCGTTCCGTCATCTGTTGATTTTTGGGAAGTTTTGATATAAAATGAGGTTAAAAACAGTTTTGACTTCCCTTTTCTCTCCAATTCTTCTTTTAGGTCTGACTTGATTCCTGTTTTTTTCCTGCAGGAATGTGGGAAAAAAAGCCGACAGACAGACACATAAGAGCAGAGGTGGAAAGTAACTCAGTAACAGTACTTCATTACTGTACTTAAGTAAATGTTTTAGGTATCTGTACTTTATTTGAGTGTTTATTTTTCTGGCAACTTTTTACTTTTACTCCCTACATTTTTGCATAATAAATATCTATACTTTTTACTCTTTAGATTCTGAGAATAGACTCACTACTTTTTCAAACTAAACAGATGTGACAGGATGAAAAATAAGTCACTTCAGAGGGAAAATCAGTGGAGGAGAGAAACAGTTTATTTATATATTATAATTATATGACTATTATTTCGCAATTTTGACTTTTTATCATAATTTTGACTTTTTCTCAGAAAATTGTGTATTTTTATCTCATATTTATGACCTTTTTTTTATTATTTCATGATGACTTTTTATCTCAATTTTGACCCCCCCCCTCCCCCTACCACCACCACCTTTTTTCTTAAATTTCCTTCCTATATCCACAAAAAAGTACCGTGACTTGATCAAACACATTATCTACACTTTTAAAGGCTTTATTTTAGATACTTTTGAAACTTTTCAGCTTTTTCCTGGTTAAATAAATATTATTGCATTCATGGCAAAAAATAAAATAAATAAATGTAATTTTACTTTTTACTTTTGTACTTTATTACAATTGAGAAGTTGTACTTTTGAACTTTTCCTTAGGTAAAGGAGTTGAATCAGTACTTCTACTTTTACCAGAGTATTTTTTCACACCAGTAGCTGTACTTGTACTTAAGTACAGACTGCTAGTACTTTGACCACCTCTGTATAGGAGTGACATTAGTGTGTTAGTGTGCTGAATGTTTGTGTGTTTGCATTAGACATCTGCTCAGTCAATAAGCCTGGGTTTTCTTTGTGGGTGTGTCGACTTCTGCAAGTTTCAAAGTCGAGTCCAGAGTTAACATCATACCACGCGTTCGGCCATTAACCCTTTATCAGCTTTTAACCCTTTGATTCATACTGGTCACTCCAGTGGACAGTTCTTTTACAGTTGTTCTCTTCTATATTCATGGGTTTTGTTGTTTTAGTTTCATATCAATCCGTTCATATCATTGCTGTTTATCACATGGGACTTATTAACCCTTTAAAATTCCAAGGGTCCACATATAGGCCGGAAGTAGTCGCTCAAAAATGTTAATCAAATCACCCAAACCTGTCCCAAATGTCACATGACTTAATGTAATTACATTAAGTCATTAAGTCATGACAATGGAGATTCTCACACATCTGAAGATATAAACTATACATAAATACAAATGTCAAACAGCTGATCTGAACCTTTATGTCTCATAATTATCCACAGAGGAACCAAATTCCAACAAACTCAGTCATAGTTTAACAAAAACATCCAAAACAAACAAATGTTTCATCTATTGCATCATTTAATAGGACCCGCCTCCAATATCCCAGTTTTCATGTTAATATTTTCATTTATAATATAATCAAACAACAACTGCATGTTATTAAAATGGTTCAAGAACAACATATAATTTACTTTATTAAAGAATTTAGGAGAAATCGAGTGGAAGTTTAAGGAAATTCATGAAAAAATCTAATGATTTTAAGTGTATTAAGACCTAAAAAAATGTCCTATGCTCACTTTACAAAATAGACCTTTGACATTTATTTTGGGGTACTGTCATTTATAAATACCTTTGTCCTGTTAGGGTATTATTATTATTTTTTTTTTTTTATGAACAGTTGATATCAAGAACAATGGCTTCATTATCCATGAACATGGAGGGGGGTTGATCCAGAAGAGATCCTGGATTCTGGATCACTTTGAAATTGTTGTAAATGGAGAATAAATTTCAAAGTGATCCAGAATCTAGGATCTCTTCTGGATCATCACCAAAATAATAATTTCAATCATTTGTACCTTGTGACACTCCCGACACATCCTGAAAATTTCATCAAAATCCATCCATAAGTTTTTTAGTTATCTTGCTAAATAACAGACAAACAAACAAACTGGCAAAAAAAAACGTAACCTCCTTGACAGATGTAATCGTATTTATGATTAAAGCTATATTTAAGCTTTTACAACTACTCAATTGTAATGTATATTTCACTTAATGATCAAGTCAGATGCATTTAAATCTTTGGTTTTATAATAATACTTACATGAAAGGGTTAAAATGCTTTTTTTTTTTCTTTTTTTTTTTTTAAAGCAGGATCAATCTACAGCATTTGAACAATGTAAGACTCACATTCAGTCAATAAAATGATCCAAAGTAAAGTAGAAAATGTCTACATGTCTGTCTGTATGGGCTATATTCTGACTTCCAGTGTTGTCCGGCCACAGCTGAAATGTGTGTAATTTTTTTAGGTTTTCCTGAACTGACACGCACAGAAAGTGTGTGTTTGAAAAAAAAAGGAGGGGGGGGGGCCTTGTGATTTATGGTTTGTGCATATTTGTGTTCACGCAACACGATCCTTCCTGTCTCCCTCCTCCAGTCGACATCCGAGAGATCCGGGAGCTGCGGTTGGGAAAGGGATCCCGGGACTTCGAGCGCTACCCAGAGGAGGCTCGTAAACTGGACTCCGCCCACTGCTTCATCGTCCTCTATGGGCTGGAGTTTCGCCTGAGGACCCTCAGTGTAGCTGGTCAGTGTGAATATTTACTGTACACTCGTTTATAACATTTTTTATAACAGCCAGGCAGGGCTGTCAAAGGCCAGTCCTCGAGGGCCAGTGTCCTGCATGTTTTAGATGTTTCCCTTTTCCATCACACTGGGAGGCTTTTACTTCATTATTAGGCTTCTGCAGAGATGATGATTATTGACTCTTTTAGTGTCACTGATAGGATTTTTTTAATTTATTTATATGATTTATATATATTTGTTGGCATTTATATTATTGTTTGGTACAATAGGGGTGGGAGATAATTGTTTTGTTTTGTTTTTTTATTTCTTCCCACTCCCTTTTCGATTATGTTACTTATCTTTTTATTTATGCTATATATTTTGTGTTTGACCTATTCGAAATGAAATGACTAAACTAAACTAAACTAAAACTAAACTATATTCATGTAAATAAAAAGAAATTCCCCATAATTTGAAAGCTCATCATGTCTAAAGTTGATTCACACATGCATCACTCACAACACAGAAAATTTTATGATATTTAATCCACAAAGCCATTCAAATCGGCCGACAAACAAATTTGACCTACTTATTCCCAGGTAGCCTGAACTTTGACCTGAATAATAATGTCAATATTTTAATTTACTAGTATTATTGTTATTGTGGTGACTTGAAAAGACTTGAATTTTGAGTGAAAGTCTTAATAAAGTATGGAAGAAATAATTCTTACACTGTAGTAGAATTTTAGCATATGCTGAAGTCATTGTGAAATGAGAAATAGAAAAGATATTTTGAATAATATGTTTGTTGAGAGCGCAGCGCTACAAAACGTCAGCCAATGAGAGACCAGTGTTACAGAATGTCAGCCAAAAAAGTCCTGATGAGCATAGTGCAAAAAAAAGTATCTGTTTCAGGCTTCCACACAGGATAAAAACACCAGGAAATAACAAAATATATTAAACCATAATATGGATAATGAATGTACAAGACCAAAAAGTATGTTTGAGCATATTTAAAACCATTAAAATGTATTTCTGCAATCTCAAAAAGTTTTGTTATGAACATTTATAGTTGTTTCTGATAATAAATATACCAAAAACCTCAAGCCTGTTTTTTTCTTTTTTTACTAAAACACACTGTTTTGAGCAGTAATTATTGATAACAATGATAATTAATGGCCAGATATTGAAGTTAAGTTCTTCCTAAAATCAGAGGTGCAGAAAAATTGGCAAAAAAACAAATTTCTGACGCTTTTATTACAAAGAAAACTCAGAGGTGGCCTGGTCTTAAAAGGGTGACGAAAGTCTGATTTTGTTGATTCCTGGTTCTTGTTGCAGCCTTCAGTGAAGAGGAGGTCAGCATGTGGATCACTGGTCTGAACTGGCTGATGAATGACACACAAAAGGCTCCTGCTCCACAACATATCGACAGGTAAATGTGTTCAGATGTTTGTCAAACACACATGTTCATCAGAGCTGCAGTCTTTCCACTCAGGGTTATACAGTTAAACGCTTAAACAACAACGTTTTTACACGTACTTAAAGTGGTCATATTTAGCTAAAACCACTTTTATTCATCTTTGGTTTGTTTATTTGTGTATTTGGACTCAAAAGGTGAAAAAAAAAAGGTTTTATTTTTTATTTTATTGCATTTCTCAGAGTACAACATAATTGTTTCTTACACTGTAGATTTTGCAGTGTTAATTTGGAGACAATGGGACCAAATACACTCTAGAAGAAGTTAAATAAACTCTCTAAGTGTTGATTTAACACTGCAAAATTTACTGTGTCGCAGCAGTAGTTGTAGTCTATACTGAAAATATGCCCAAACTTGGAGCTGGTTACCTAAAATGTTCAGTTATTGGTTGAATGGGACAGAACAGCACAGTCTACAACCTGAAGGGGGTGGGGCTTGAAGAGGCTCATTTGCATTTAAAGGGCCAACATAAAAAAAAAAAAAACACCTTTCTGTTATCATTAGTCAGAAAAAGTGTTGAAGATGGACCTGTGGAGTTGAATTAATGAAGAATTCAAACCCAAACAATAATTTCCAGTTTATATCGAGCACAGAGAAATATTTTAAAATGTCTAATTCCACTTAAAAAAAGAAAAGCTAAATATCACTCATTTAAGACAGAAACTAAAAGCTTGTACAGAACTTTTAAGAGCAAACACTGGCTCTATTAACAATAGATGTAAGTAGAAAATGATGTTTTTGATATAATTTTTGACATTTTTTTGCTGTCTAACATCATCATGCTTCAGAAGAAGAAGTAGTAACCTGGACCGGACAGCCTTTGGAGAGCTGTAGGAGTGGACAAATATTTGTTCTGGGATGAAAATATTTACCTCAGATGAATGTGTGGAGGCAGGTTTTGACTTCAGGAGAACAGAGAGAGGTTGTGAGGATGTGTAGGAGAAAGGCAGTTTTGTTATGGACATAATATGAGAGGTATATGTTTAGAAACGGTGCGAGGAAATGAAAATGGCTAATTTAGTCTGTGTATGAAGCAGTGTAAAGAGTTTACGGAGCTGATTCATCCACTGAATGGGATGTTTTTCCTCCCAAATTGCCAGTATTTATCCTGCAGCTTGTTGCATTTAAAGAAAAAAAAATCCCTATATTTATTTGTAATAAACCATCAATCATTCTTGTATTTTCTGTCTCCGTAGGTGGCTGAGGAAACAGTTTGAGGTCATGGACAGGAACCGTGAAGGCAGGTGAGTGATTCGCCACAAACACGTCAACGCCCGGTCGTAGATTTTCACAGCAGCTCATTGGTTGATGTGTCACAGCAGGTGGAAAGAAGAGGTGAACGAAATCCAGATGTCATCAAAGAGGGGGGTCACAGCCATACTTTGACCTGTGACCTCTGACACATAACTCTGTGTCATTACATTGTTTTATGTTTTTTTTCTGAGTTTCTGGGTTGAAATCACAAAAGGTACACTAGTGCTATTTACATGAGAATTTGTATTCCTATTTAATTCAAAATAAAGGTTAATTCCACTTTAATAATAAACCATGTAAACAACTAATTCTAGTTGAAAATGAGAATTCAGAACTAAACTTAATTCTAAATAAAGTCAGTGGTTTATTCCACACTTACAGTAATTATGAATTCCTCTGACATGCAAACAGTTAATTCCACTTTAACATTATTTAAAGTGGAGTAATGTTTATTATTTATAATAAATAAATACGTTTGTAGGACTGATTGGAATGTGCTCAAAAAGTGATTTTAAACACTTCTCTGTTTAAAAACTGAGTCAATCTCTTTGTCCAGGTGTCATTTTTGGTTCCATTTGTTTTATGTGGGACCTCTAATTATGAATCTTGTGGTTTATCTATAAATGTTTCCTCTATTTAACAGATATCAAAGTAAAAGGATGTTTTGATATCTACCCTGTGGGACTGTGATTGACAGGTGATTGACATCTTGCTCAGCAGCTGAGTGAGACTCTGATTATTTAATTAAAGTTTGATTAAGTAATCTGATTAAACACAGCTTCCTGACAGAAGTGGTTAATAGGTTAATGCAGTGCTTGATGTAGTTTTTTGTTTTTTTTTACACAATCGATGGGTCACATTTCATCCTTGTGACTCCTGTGGCCACACCCTTTTTGTCCAAATACAGTCAATTATAGTTTCAACAAGCTAGCAATCACAAGCAAACTAGATGCCCGCTATTCCCTTGTTGTAGACGATAGATCAGCAATTAATATAATTGTTTTTATATATGATATATTTATAATCAAATCAGTGCTGAGTAAAAATCAAACTGAGAAATGTATCAAATCAGGATATTGTTGTAGATAATTTGTGAAAACTGTGGTGATATACAACCTTAATATGAGTAAAAGAATAAAAATAACTAAATATTATTCAAATGCATTTGACCCTTTAACCCCTGATGCATCACTGAAGACACATTCTGAAAGGATGGTTTAGTTTCAATATACAGAAAAAAATTACTGTTTTATTTTTTTTTTACTGTGATTTTACTGAGTTTTGTTCATGGATCTGATATATGGAAATAAACAGGTGTCAAAAAGCAAATTATTTAGAAAAAAAAAGCCAAAACTAAAACTACTGGAACCAAATTACAATATTATTTATTTATTTATTTATTTATACTTCATTTTAGTTTATTTTAACTAAGTTAAGTTATTATTTTGTAAATATTTATTAGTTTTCGTGAATTGTGTTCTTTTTGTTTTATATTCTCTCCCCAATACCACCATACCCTGAAAGTTTCATCAAAATCCATACATTAGTTTTCAAGTTATGTTGTACACAAACCAACCCTGGCAAAAACTTAAGGTAATGAATCTAATCCACAGATGGACACTGGTGTAGTTGTATAATACAAACAGCAGAGGGAGTAAAATGTTAATAAAACCACTCAGATTACTGATTTCCTTCTGGTTATTTGATCAGTTCAACTGTAGCTGTGCAGTATTGTCAGAGGATCAGACATCCCATTTCTCTGAGAACATGTCTCCTTGTTTCCTCTCCTCGGTTCCTTAATGGGATGGACTGAGTCTCCTTCACAGTTCGGTTCTATCCATCTCTGCTCCTGCTCCTGTTCCCTCCAGGACAAACAGCCTGACGCTGCCCGATAAGGAACAGGAAGTGATGCGATGGGCCGGGAGAGGGCAGCTTCCTGTCTCCTGTGAAAATAGTAACAGTAACAGTAGCTAGACAGGAGGAAGTGGGAGGAGAGGCAGGTCAGACGGGACACTGACGGAGGCCTCTGAACCCACAGAGTTGACCTGGATTCAGTTTGTTCTGCCTGTTTCTCTCTTTTCCGTTTGACTGATGAGATCCAAAGGTGCATGTTCAGTTCATCGGGTAAAGCGATTATACATGTGGCATCAGAGGGAAAAGAGACACAGACATTAAAATAGAGTTTGGATGGGTGGATGGATGGATGGATGGATGGATGGATGGATGGATGGATGGATGGATGGATGGATGGATGGATGGATGGATGGATGGATGGATGGATGGATGGATGGATGGATGGATAGTCATTGTAAAACTAAATGTTAATGCAAATATATAGGTTATTGTAATGTATGCAGCCAATACAACCGTGCTGCTTTTATTTGGAAGGATCTGATAAATTATTAACTATAATATACTGAAATAGAACTGTATTATATTGAAATACAACTAGAACGTACTGAAATAGAACTGTAATGTACTGATATAGAACTTTAATGAATGGAAATAGAACTATACTATTCTGAAATACAACTGTAATGAACTGAAATATAGCTGGACTAGAACTTTAATGAACTGAAATACAACTTTAATTTACTGAAATAAAACTATAATGTATTGAAATAGAACTGTAATGAACTGAAATAGAACTATAATTTATTGAAATAGAACTATACTGTACTGAAATAGGGCATTTTGGTGAAAACAAAACTCTGTCTTGCAGAGTGTGTATAATAAATTATATTAGTCAACTGTTTTCGCTGGCATTTTTAGTCTGCAAAGGTGTGGTGGAGTTATGTTTTTACCAGCATTTGTTAGTTAGTAAGATAACATTTCCTGAAAAAAATCAGGAAATGTTGATACTGACACAAGGAACGAGTGATAAAAGGTCAGTGGTGAACTGTGTGTGTATGTGTGTGTGTGTGTGTGGGGGTGTCTTTCAGGAGGGAGGGCTGATCTGCCTTGGTGGAGTCTGCTCTCCGAGTGTATTTTCCAGTTTGTTTTGTGCTCAAATTTCACACAAAAACAAACTAAAAAAACAAAAAATGCAGAGGAGATAAATATACAAAACAGGCTAAAATACACTACAAAATACACAGAAAACTGATAAAATATCCAAAACATATGCAAAAATATGAATATACTTGTGTGTGTGTGTGTGTGTCTGTATGTATGTGTGTGTATATATATATACTATATATTATGTGTGTGTGTGTGTGTGCAATTAACAGGTTTATTAAAATGAAACGCGTTCAACTGTTTCAACAATACAACTGGAAAATCAACTGTTCGGTTTTTTTTTTATTTAAATTTTGGGTCAGATTAATCCTGAGGGATGATTTATCTGTGTTAATTTTAACAGCCCTAACTATTTGACATCAGAATGCAAAAACAACAGGGGAAATGTTGTTCCATGGGGTAAAGGAATAAGACACAAAGACAATATAAATGTCTTTAATCTCCATTCATCCCCACTGAACCCAAAGATGAACAGATTCAGAGTGGGTTTAATCTGGAAAAAAAAAAAACTACAAATTCAGATGCAGATTTTACCAAAGACACAGCCCCATCTGCTGGTGGATACACATTGATACATGGGTGTCTGTGAAGATGGATGGGAAAGATGGGAACAGCTTTATTCCTGCTGCTGTCATTCTTTTAAAACAAACCTTCATGCATTTTACTTAAACTCTTGAATCTGGCCTTTTTACGTGGGTCTTATTTTTTTTGTATTGTGATCTATGCTGAAATGACCAAAAAATTGTCACTTGCCCAATAAAGGGTTAATATTGACACTGATCTGATTGCATATATGTCAAAGTTGGTTTATGTTTTCCTTCCTTCTTGTGTTCCCTTTGCAGCATCACTGTGAAGGATGTGAAAACTCTGCTTCCTCAGATCAACTACAGAGTTCCCAACATGCGCTTTCTAAAAGACAAGCTGCAGGTCAGAGAAGAAAAAACACATTTAAGTCATTCATTAAACCAGTTGTGTGTGTGTGTGTGTTTAATCAATACTATACGCTGATGTCTTTTATGTTGTGGCTCCTTCTCATTGTGTTTCAGGAGGTGGAGGCCAGGAGTGACCTGTCGTATCCAAACTTTGCACAGCTTTACAGAACGCTGATGTTCGACGCACAGAGGAGCGTGAGTGACGGAAATACACACACACACATAGTTTTATTGTTCTGTTAATGCCTCAAACTTTAGCAGTTCCACAATGAAAACAGGGAATAAGCAAGAAAATGAACAAAAACAGCCAAAGTGATCAATAAAAACAAACAGAAATGAATAATAAACCAACAAAATAATAACTAAACGGAACAAAACTGAAGAAAAAATAATGAAATACAAAAATTACATTTTGAAAAATAAGCAACAAAAATAGCAAAAACTAATAATAAATATTTATAAAATAATAAATAGCAGGAGCAGATATGTTAGCATACAGTAAGCCTGTGTGGCTTAGGTGGTACAACAGGCACATTTCATTACAATTTCAGTATCTTGTCACAAATTGCATCAAAACTATCATAGAATTATGATAATTTTGTACATGTAATAAGTGGTTACAAAGGCATTATTACCATAAAAAACATAGACCATAGATTTACCACTTTATTAGCCATCCGTAATGTAGTAAAGTGTTACCAAAAACAAAAAACTGTTGAATCTTTCTGAATATTTAAACTAAACATTCTATTCAGAATGTGTCAGCATTGACACATCAGGTTTTCACAAGTTTAAAAAAAAAACAAAAAACTCTTTGTAAATGTACTTTTTTTCATTTAGTGACACTAACACAAAAGATAATTTTACCAAAAATCTCAATAATCAGAACAAATATGAAAAATTGGAAATGTCTTAAGATAATTTTCACAATACTAAATATTTTTGTGTATCTGTAGATCCACTGCCATCTGTAAATTAGAATGCAAATGTCTAAATGATAAACTAAAAGCCTAATATTGTTTGTTTTTTACTTTTTTCACTCTAAAACAGAGAGAAAAGTTTGGAGTTGATATTATTTATATATTATAGTTTTTTGTTTAGTTTTTACTGGTTCGGCCCACTTCAGATCAAATTTAGCTGAATGTGACCCCTGATCTAAAATGAGTTTGACACCCCTGTTCTATATTGAACCTTTAATATTTTGATGAATAGGCCTCTATTTCGCTTATTTCCATTTCCTTACGTGTACCACATCACTATCACTTTATCCTTCACTCTTTATACTTCACCTGAACCCCCCTCCACTTCCCCCTGTGCACCCCTTGCCCTCCCTCACTCTTTTGTTCCTCAGATTATTGAACAGCTGGACCTCTCCTTCCCTCTGCGGTGAGTCCCTGCACCTCCTCTCCCTCACTCTCAGTCCGTCTTCACCTCCTACATCACCTTCCCTTTATTCAGACTAGACAGGATATTAAGAACTGAAAGAATAATTATTGAACCGCCAAGCCATGAGGGTTTTGTTGTCTGTTATTCTACGGCCCTCTAGAACCGACAGCTCCCGTTCACTTTAAATTGATGTTCCCAGCCTTCTGCGGGCGGATTTTTTTTCCCGATAACCGCCCGCTGCACCGTTAACGCCCGCTGCCAATGGCAACGGGTTTTGTCACTTCAGATTCACGGTACCATATCACTCCGCAGGTAGTTCGGCCACTTTTAAAGTAAGTATTCGCTCCGTTGTAACGGTTAGTTTATCCAATGTTAACCTTTCCTGGTGTTATCATGACCGTAGTCAGGAAATCAGAGGAAAGTGCTGTCCTCCTCCGAAGTAAGTATTTTACCCCGGGGTTAACTCCCCTTTGCTGGTTTTTAGAAAACAAGGAGCGGTTTCAGTGAGCTTCGTTTTCAGTATTTATTTGCAAGAACGGGACAACACCTGCTCGCTGACCAGACTGTGTACATCCGCCTCTCTCTTTTCTCTGCACCCGCCTAACCCGCATCTTATTGGCTATTTCACAACACTAGTCTGTTAGAGTAGTGACAGTAATACACTAACCCTAACCCTTGCTTATTCTACGCCCCCCTAGAACGTTGCGACAGCTCCCTTTCATTTTGAATGGACGTCCCCAGCCTTCAGCAAGCAATTTTTTTCTGATACGCCCGCTGAACAATGGCAACGAGTTTTGTCACTTCAGATTCACGGTACCATATCACTCCGCAGGTAGTTCGGCCACTTCGAAAGTAAATATTCGCTATGTTGTAATGGCTATTTTATCCAATCTGTTAGAGTAGTAGCAATAATAAGCTGCAATAATAACCCGTAGAATAATCGGGATAATGATTTGCACACGCGTGACTGACGAAAAATATTTACCTTCGGGGTGGAACATTACCCTTCTGTTCGGCCTTGTTGGGATACACAATAGATTATCCCTTACTATATGTGAAACACTAACAATTTATGTTGCAGTAAATAAGTTGGACTTAAATAAATGTCATCAAAAACTGTATTTTTTTTTAACAAGTAACATATAAACTGATAATGAATCAAGTGAAAAGGGATTTATGAACATTTAATCTATAAAAAAGTGATAGTGAAAGATTGTTTTATTGGATTTCAACTGACAATCACTGGTGGTTTAATAATTATCTCCTATATTTTCATATGGATACAATGCATTTGCGAAGTTTTCAGAATCTTTACATTTTCCACATTTTGTTCCATTTCACATTTGTTTTCATATGGATTCAGTTGTAATCTTAAACTAATAAATATGTAGAAAACTTGTCAAATGCAATGTACTAATAGAAAAAAACAAAAGTCAAATAAATAAGACATTTAGTAGTTTTTGTTCGTGTTCATTATGTTTGTTTGTTTTTTTTCAGGAATGTTGACAGACCTGAGCTGTGTCAGATCTCTCTCTACGATTTCCAGAAATTTTTACAAATGGACCAGAAGGTATCGTCTGCAAACAAACACATAAACACACGATGTTTATGCAGGTTTTGAAAGTCTTAAAAAGTATGGAATTTTGGTTTGTTGTTTTTCAGATCTGGAAAAGTCTGGAATTTTGTGTGAAAGTCCTAATAAAGTGTGTTTCTCTTCATAGTCAAATTTTAGAGTGTGAGGAAAACATATAAGTTAATTTCAGTTAATTTTGAACATGCAAGAAAACAAAGTAATAATCCTAGATAGATAGATAGATAGATAGATAGATAGATAGATAGATAGATAGATAGATAGATAGATAGATAGATAGATAGATAGACAGATAGACAGACAGACAGACAGACAGACAGACAGACAGACAGACAGACAGACAGACAGACAGATAGATAGATAGATAGATAGATAGATAGATAGATAGATAGATAGATAGATAGATAGATAGATAGATAGTTTGTGCTGTGTGAGTGATTTTACTGGCCTGATTTATTATTAGGGATAGTTTTGTGTTTGATGTGTGTGAACATTAACAAAAGGACAAGTAAAACACAACCAGGCAGTCATTTTACAGGGTGCATACTCTTTAGGAAGACCTAGACTTTATGTACTTTTATACTTGTGTACCTGCTTTTTGGTTAAAACTGTACCAGCTGTGTGTAGTAGAAATGTTCATTTTGAAAGATATATGAATTAATGGATGCATAATTCATAGTAAATGATGTTCTCCTGGAAGAAACATTTTCAAAACATAAAAATCACAAAAGTGCATGAATAGCACACACAAAGGTTTAATAGAATAATTTCAGTACTGAGTTATTAATGAAATCATATGTCTTTTTTTAATGTTTTAGAAGTGTTTTAAATTATACTTCCTAGATTCCTTTTCAAATATGAAATTGAAGTCATACTTTGTCATCTCTCTCTCTCTCTCTCTCTCTCCCTCTCCCTCTCTCTCTCTCTCTCTCTCTCTCACACACCTCCCCTCTCTATGTCTCTCTCTCTCGCTTTCTCTGTCTCTCTCTTTCTCTCTCTCTCTCTTGCCCCCCCTCCCTCTCTCTCTCTCTCACTCTCTGTTTCTCTGCCCCCCCTCCCCCCTCTCTGTGTGTCTCTCTCTCCCTCTCCTTGCCTCTTTCTGTCTCTCTCTCTCAGGAGTCCTGGGCATCTGATCTGAGTCGTGTTCGTGAGTTCCTTATGGGCTATATGAGGGGGGGCCCACAGCCTGAGCCCATGCTACAACTGGACGAGGTAGAAACAAAAACACAAAAAGGCACTGAAACATATAATTTATAAAACTCTGACCCTGTTATCCTTTTTTTCCCTAGTTCCTGACCTTCCTGTTCTCTAAGGAAAACTCAGTGTGTGACCCTCGGCTTTCTCCCGCCATCCCTGACGACATGAAACGGCCTCTTTCTCAGTACTGGATCTCCTCCTCACACAATACGTACGTGTGATTATCTGTGAGAAATAGTCTTAAAATACTCATGTCTTCTGTTCTCAAGTGCAGAAAGAGGGGTTTGTCTTCAGGAACCAGGACAACTACTGCAACATTTATTCATCTGAAATCCAGGAAATAATGAGAAGGGCTTTCACGGAGCCTGAGAGCTCCAGGTGATAACAGTGTAGAGATAAAAACATGCCCCCCCAAAAATCAGTGTTTGTAGTTACTAAACAATTTTAACAGGAAATATCTGCATATGTGAGGTGTGTGTTGGTAGGTATTGAATAATGGCTGAAAAATAGGCAAACCAACATTTGAGCTTATGGTGAAATGTGTGTTTAAAATAATACTTGCAGCAACAACTTTATGCTCTCTAGTCTCTGGAATATGCAATTAAGTTAGATTCTTTTCATGTTATTAACTTTTACAGAGTCTAATTTACATAAATAATCCTCATCTTTGTTCAGAAATACTTTGGTATTCATGTAATATTTTTTTGAAAACATCCTCAATCAAACGGTAGAGATCATGAAAGGGTCATGAAATGCTAATGCTAATTGCTAATGCTAATCACTAATGATACGAACACAAATAGTTAATATATCTAATTTGAACCAAGTCACAAATTATGTTGGTAAGATAAGTGAAGGACTAATGTTTGCATTTTAATACTATAGTTATATTTAGGTTCAGTTAAAAAAATGTATTTTAATAGTTGCTGTGAGGTGGAAAAGCTAAGAAAAAAAAATTATATATATATATATATATATATATATATATATATATATATATATATATATATATATATATATATATATATATATATATATATATATATATATAATATATATATATATATACAGTATATATATATAAATGATTTTTGTTGTGTGACCAACAAAGGGTTAAATGAAAATAATAAAATACCCCTGCAGTTATGAAATCAAAGACCAGATAAAACAATAGGTAAAAATAAAAACTAAAACTGAACATTGTAACTTGGCTACTAACTCAAAACCATGATGTGAAGCCACATTTCTGCTGTTGACTGGTGCAAGTGTGGTGTGAACCCTGTGTCCATGGTCTCTTCTCAGATACCTGACAGGTGACCAGTTTTCTAGTGAATCTTCTCTCGAAGCCTATGCCCGCTGTCTGAGGATGGGCTGTCGCTGTATTGAATGTGAGTCTGAAATGACAATTTAAGCATTTTTACTACCAGTGTTTTGTCCCCTAAACAGCTGATTTCCTTCTCTGTGTCAATGCTTAGTAATTTTTTCTGCACTACATTAACTTAAACACCCACTACTTTTGAGTAGAAAAACATAAAGGCCTGTTTGCCCACATGCTACTCTCTGAACATCTCAGCATATTGGATTGTATTCCTCTGTGAAGTGGGGTAAAGTGTGTTTTCTGATGTCAGTGGACTGCTGGGATGGACCTGACGACCTGCCAATCATCTACCATGGACACACGTTAACCTCCAAGATTAAATTCCTAGATGTGCTGCACACGATTAAAGAACACGCCTTTGTCACGTCTGAGTAAGTAGATTATGCATAATGATGAAACTGAATATTATTATTATTATTATTATTAGTTGTAGTAGTAGTAGTAGTAGTAGTATTATTACCTCCACCAAGGAGGTTATGTTTTTGCCGGAGTTTGTTTGTCTGTCTGTCTGTCTGTTATTTAGCAAAATAACTCAAAAAGTTATGGATGAATCATGATGAAAATTTCATGATGTTTTGGGAGTGTCACAAGGAACAAATGATTAGATTTTGGTGATGATCCGGAAGACATCCTGGATTCTGGATCACTTCGAAATGCAAAATTTCAAAGTTTTCTGGGTTGAAATGAGCGTACATTTGTCCACATTCAGCCTAATATCAGTAAAATGATGTAAATAATAGCATAAAAATGTATAAAATAATGTCAAAGGCAAAGTTTTCTGTGTTTTTGAGTGGAGAAAAAAAACGCTAAATTTTGCAATAAAAATGTTTACATCTACAAACTACCTGAACAAAACACAAACGAATATGAACAAACTGTGAATTCAGAAGAAAATAAGTGTTTAAGTGTAATATTATGCTATAGTTTATCATTTACATATGTGCATCACAACTTATAGATCACAGTAGATCGACAAATATACACATTTAGTAACAGGCTGAATATTGGTAAAATTCCACGTATATGTCAGGTTATTTTTCCAAAAACTTTTTTTTTTACACAAAAATAAAAAGGGAAATTTGTTTTAGGTTGGTTTCCATTATTTCTTGGATATTATGACAGTATTTTACTATTCTCATCCACTTTAGATTGAATTGACCTAAACTAATTTTAACTTTGACTGCTATGTCCTTAGTGTAATATTCCCATTTCACAAATTCATCCCAGGGGCCAAATTGGACCCTTTGGCTGGCTGCTTTTGGCCCAGGCCTTATGTTTGACACCTGTGCTTTAGACAGTTGATGGTTTGTTTGATTGTGGGTTTAGACCAGTGGTTCTCAAATCCGGTCCTCGTGGCCCAGTGTCCTGCATGTTTTAGATATCGCCCTCTTCTTCTTTTTTTCTCTCTCTTTTTTTAAAAATTTAAATAAATATATACATAAAAAAAAAACCATGAAAAAATAAATAATGAAATAAAAATTAAAAAAAATATATATTGTTAAATAAAATAAAATATATACAAAAATATCTCACTCTTCTTGTTTAAAAAATAAACTAAAACTAAATAAATAAATAATTTAAAACAAAAATTTAAATTAAAGTTTAAAAAAAAAACTAAAATATTAATTTTTTAAAAAATTTTTTAAAATCGCTCTCTTCCATCACACATGGAAGCCAGTACATCATTATCAGGCTTCTGAAGAACTGATCAATAACTGAACTAGGTGCGATAGAAGAGGGAAATATCTAAACCATACACTGGACCACAAGGACCGGATTTGAGAAGCGCTGGTTTAGACTGAGGAACTGGTTCAATGTGTGTGCAGGTATCCAGTGATCCTATCCATTGAAGATCACTGCAGCGTGGTCCAGCAGAGGAACATGGCTACTCACTTTAAGAAGGTGTTTGGAGATCTGCTTCTCACCAAACCAGTGGATAACAACGCAGAGGAACTTCCTTCACCATATCAACTCCGCAGGAAGATCCTCATCAAGGTAAACATAAACAGAGTTAATCCAAACTGCCTTTATTTATGCATGATGTGTCACATTATTATTCAAGTGTAATCAGAATACTTTATTAATCACAAGAGAAATTGTTGAAAAAAGACATCGGTCGAAATTAAGGATCAATACTAAAAATATTTAGAAAATGTGTCTACAAAAATGCATATATATATATATATATATATATATATATAGGCTGTTAAATGATCATTTTTATCCAATCTGAATTAATTTTGATGAATTGTGATCGTATTTAATATACATATTAGTTGCGTTTAATTTTTCATGTAAACACAGACTCAAAAATGAAGTGAATATATCTGCACTTAAGGCGTTTGTCTAAGCTGGGTGACGCATTAGCCTAGTACTACCAGAATCCCTGACTAACATATGGTTGATGTTAATGTGGTATTTGAAGCTGGAAATGCTTCGGTGACAACTCTGTCAAAACACTTTGTCAGTCGACTGTTCTGTCAGGTTTGTTTTTTTGGACTCAAATTTCCTGCAAAATGGACCAAGAAGCAAAAATATTGAGAGAAAAAAATATGCAAAACATGTTAAAATTCACCAAAAAATAAACACTAAAAAAGCAATCAAACATCCAAAAAATATTGAGAAATGCTTTTAAAATATAGAAAAAACCATGCCAAAAATATGATGAAATATTCCAAAAATGCAAAAATATGAATACGTAAGCAGTTAACCTGTTTAGTAGTCAGTGTCAGGATTATAATGTGAGAGACCTAAAAACAGACTCATATATATATAGTGTTAAAGCTCATTTATTCAGAACCACTCAGGAAAGTTTTACAAAATACCGCACTAGGTTTACAGTCAAACTATTCTGAAAACTCACACAGAGTAGACAAAAGATTTAATCCATATAATAGTCTGACTAGAGCAGCAAGCAGCAGGTCTGGTTGACTGGGAGCTTAAAGAGATAAGACAGCCAGAGAATAAGTGATGAACCAACAAGGAGAGCAGGAAAGAACAGAACTTAAATAAAATGAAGAGACGAGGACAGGTGTGTAAGAACTAAACAAGAACCAGGTGAATAGAATGAGGGGAAAGGTGACAGAGTGCAGAGAGGTTAGTTAGTTAGTTAGTTAGTTAGTTAATTTTAACAAAACAACTCATTGCATTAAAATTTTTAATCAGATCAATCATGATGATGGATTAATCTATGTTAATTTTGACAGCTCTAATATATATATAATATATATATATCACATTACAATAAAATGAAAACTGAGAAAAGAAAAATAATATTTATTATTTCATGGATAATAGCACAAGAAACTGGTGGAAGGGACTGTGTATGAGGAGGTGGCATCTGCCAGTTACTCTGAAAACGACATCAGCAACTCGCTGAAGAATGGCATCCTCTACCTCGAAGACCCCATCGACCACGTGAGAACATAGTGTTTTCATACATGTACAGTATATGTGTGTGTGTGTGTGTTAAGGATGACTGATGTGTGTGTGTGTGTGTGTGTGTTCCACAGACATGGACTCCACACTACTTTGTCCTGACCACTAATAAGATCTACTACTCAGAGGAGACGTCTCACTACCAGACAACCGATGAAGAGGAGGAGGATGAAGCCAAAGAGGTGGGAAGACAATCTGGTGACGCATTTGTGAACAATAAAATAAAGTGCCGTGAGTTTTGATCCTGATGAAAAAAATACTGAAAAATTTTGAACAAAACTGAACTTTTTCTTGATTCCCATGTTTAGTTTATTATTTATATTTTCTTATAGTGTACATAATTGCTGTCAAACTTGATCAATTTGATCTAAAACAGGCCAGCTTATAGCTTATTATTTATATAAGCTATAAATAATGACAACTACAAACTTTCCTCGGTTTAAGATATTCTTTGACATGGCATGGGGAAATTTCAGTTAATAGCAGCAACATACATTATTAATTTAAGAAGTATATTATGAAAATGATTATATCTACAAACTGTCCTTTAAAAATGTGAATACGATGAAAACCCTGAAATTTCTAAAGAAACATAAGTGACTTTCAATAGTATTATATCTCAGTTTATCATTTACACATATAGATTACAAACATTTGGTGACACATTTGAAACTGACAAGTATATTATTTAATATATAATTTTCTGTGTAATTTTTCACCCTTGGGACCAGATTGGACACTTTGGTGGGCCGACTTTTGCCCACGGGCCTTATGTTTGGCACCTATGTTGTATATGGCTTTGAGTGGATGTGAAAAGGATAAAAAAAGCCGTAGGCTGAAACTATAATTTAAGGTGTCAGAGTAAAAAACTGAAACACAACTACAGAATTTAGAAGGTGAATGTGTGTGATGGGTGTTAACAGTCATTTCTACAGGAGTGCAACAACAATGAGCAGCACTGTGCCGAGCGGTGGTTTCACGGTAAACTGGGAGGAGGTCGAGATGGCCGACAGGTGGCTGAGAAACTCCTGCAGGAATACTGCGAGGGCGGGGCCAAGGATGGCACCTTCCTGGTCCGAGAGAGTGAGACATTTGTCGGAGATTACACTCTGTCCTTCTGGTGAGTGACATGACTGGAACACAGAAAACTGAGGCCTGAGGACAAATACACTGGTCTACAAGTACAATGCTTCTGCAATAAAACTAATGAAATGTTCCCACATGTGTTAGTGTTAAAGAAAACTCAAGCCTTAAATGCTGGTTGGCTCAAGTTTCCAAGATAAATCTGGGGTCAAAATGTTAAATTCTTAGAATCAACAAGAGAATAGGTTTTAGTCCAAAGGAATATTGGTGTCAGATCTACTAGATCTACTTAAACACTGTCTGCACATTATGATCCATTCACTTTACAGGTTCTTTCTAGTGGATTATTTACAAATCCATTGTATACATGTACATAAACCAGCATATATGTGGAATAACACACCATCATATATATTAAAAACATGAACTAACCAGCACTAAAGTCATTTGTTTTCTGATTCATACATTAACACATTTAATGTCTGAAGCAGATACTTTCTAAAAAAAATTGTCTAGTGTTACTTGAAGTAGGATTTTCAAGATTTATTGTCTTAAAATAAGTTATTTATTACTCACTGAAAACTTACTCTTTCGGTAATTATGTTTTATTTTAACTATGATGAGATTTTTTTCAAAAATAATGTGGAGCCCTGTTATTACCCTGCCCCCCCAAAGGGGAGAGGGGTAATGTTTTTGAAACTACTGGACCATTTTCCATTAAATGTTCTGGAAAGGTACAAGGTGGTCCAGAAAATTAAATTTAAATTAAATTTAGGTGATTACAGGTCAAAGGTCACAGTCACAAAAAAATTGTTTTTGCAATGGTAATGGGTAAACTGTGTGTGTGTGTGTGTGTGTGTGGTGGGGGGGGTTGTTGTGCCTGGCACCACTTGTTAAATAAATGTTTTGTGTATTTGTAGATCCACTGTGATCTGTAAATTGTAATGCACAGATGTGTAAATGATGAACTGAAGCATAATGTTGTTAAAATTGCACTTGATTTTCTTAAGAAATTTCACATTGTTTTAAAGTTATTAGATATAAGAATTTTATCACATAGGGAAAGTTTGGATTTGGCATTATTTATATATTATTGTGTTGTTGTTATTATTCCAGCCCAGTCCACTTCAGACCAAATCTATCCGAATGTGACTCCTGAACTAAAATGACTTTGACACCACTGTATTAAATTGACCTGAACCTGATACTTTGACACTTCCCAGTCAAACACACATTTCAATCCCACAACACCTTTAGTTTTACGCCATGTGATTTGCTGGGTTGTTTTCTGACCCGTTTACTCCTCTGTCGTCTTTCCAGGCGTTCCGGTCGTGTTCAACACTGCAGGATTCATTCCCGTCAGGAGTCCGGCTCTACTCGCTTCTACCTGACCGACAACCTGGTGTTCGACAGTTTGTACCGCCTCATCTGCCACTACAGAGACACACCGCTGCGCTGCAACGAGTTTGAGATGAGACTGGGAAACCCCGTTCCCCAACCCAACGCACACGAGAGCAGAGAGTGAGTGGAACTGGTCCCACATCTGCAGATTAATCACTGTTACTGCTGTAGAAATAACACTGTATGATGGAAAAATATAACTATAAACAAAGTTTATTATCTTTACACTGTGAAAAATCATAATCTGACCAAGTGTGCTTTTTTCATTTCAAGTCAAAATATTTAATGACACATTCATTCATTTTCATTCATTTATTTATTCATTCCAACCTCCATGATTGGAAAAGAGCAGGATGAAGAAAATATATAATACCTCCCCCTTTCTTACAACATGCACTCCACCAGACAGTCACCATTACAGCAAAAAAAAAGCAGTTTACATCACAGTCAATGAACAAATAAATCCAAAATCATAATCAAAACTACTTATTTTTGTATACTTTCTCCTCTCTCTCCTTATACATCCTTTTAAACTGAAAAATATTTATACATATATACTCTTCTGTCTCATTGCCAAACAATTCCAATTTCATTCTGGAAACATTTGATTTGTAGACCAGTGTTGTCATATTATACCAAGATAACTTTAATTCATTCCATTGGCAAATAAAAAAAAATCAAAAATTTCAGTGGACACCAAAGCCTCAAACTAAAGATGTAACTCAGTGTAATCTTATTTTAAATAAGTAGAGAACGTATCCTTCAAATGATTCTTATTATGTGTTTCATTTAGGTGGTACCACTCCAGTCTGTCCAGAGTCCAGGCTGAACACATGCTGATGCGAGTTCCCCGAGACGGAGCTTTCCTTGTGCGAAAACGCAGCGAACACAACTCTTATGCCATCTCCTTCAGGTAAACCATCATCAAACAACAGTCAGGTGACTATATTTGGTGATTTTCACATGCATTACAAGACGGTGACAGTTACAGTGAGGACAGACAGGTCCACGTCTGCAAGAACAGTGAGTGTACCTGCTTTGTTCGGTACCATGATGTAATGGTACTAATGTAAGGAATGATGTTCAAAGGGATCATGTGGATGTGGACAGGAGTCTGGATCACCATTTCTGTTGATCTAATGTTATAACATACATGTTCCTTTTACCTTTTTCTTTCTGTTGTCTTTTTTTCTACTTAATTTTTTGGACCCCCCCCCCCCATTCACAAATAAGGAACCAACTATGGTAACTTCATTAACCTTTCCTTCATGACAACAAAGATTTTTTTAAATTCTAGAGATGTAAAAATTAACAGATTAACGCAGATGAGTCCATCATCATGATTAATCTGATTTAAATAAGACAATGAATCCATCTGCACTGGAGAACGATAGAGTTAGTGTTGTGGTTGTCATCAGAAGTGACAGGTAGTTGAACCCACCAATAAAGATGGAAGACAATAAACAGCACTTTGGTTCTCTGGATGGAAATATGAGGACACACAGAACATTTGTTTACAGGTTTTTATTGAAACTGTTGAAAGTGTTTAATAAAGTGAGCGGGTGCCACAGTCACCTGCAGTTGCAGGTCATTGAAAAATATTTTTAATGATATTTGGGTTGTGGTCGGTTGGGTCGTTTGAGATAAACATTAAAAGAACCTGGTAAATACGCTTTATTAACTGAATTTCCGTGAAAGTGACGTCAACGTCAGAAATAGCCTATGGTATGGAGGGAGCAAGAGAGAAAATAAAGTTGGGAGAGTGGAAGCTCCGGAAACATACAAACAAAAAAAGTAAGGTTTGGGACACATTCAATGAGATTTTTAAAGATGATGAACGGCTCCCAGTGTTTTCTTTTCCGTCAAAACCAGGTTCAAATGTCTCTTTGGGTGTTACAGGTTGTCAACCCCTAGTTTAGATGCTTTGTTTTAATTACTTTTGAATGATGAAGCAGGACAAACATGTTTTCTCAACATATTCACCTACAAGCAATGACATCAGATTTTAACACAGAAATAAATGCAGGTATGTGTGTACGGTCATGTGATGTTAATGAAGACCATTGACGACTTTTTAAAAATGCAGGTTTTTAAACTTTTGAAAAATGAATGATATGTAATTGTCATTAATCAGAATTAATCCACAGCAAAACTGTAATTAATCTGATTAAAGATTTTAAATGTTTGACAGCACTAAAAATGTCACTAAAGTAATAAAGTTTCATGTTCTCCAAAAACACACTGAGGTTGACATTTTGAGTGTCAGAGTATTTTAATGAGCACCCTATAACAGGATAATTCTGTGTGTTTACAGGGCGGAGGGAAAGATCAAACACTGTCGCATCCAGCAGGAAGGTCGACTCTTCATGCTTGGCAGCTCGGCAGAGTTTGAGAGTCTGGTGGATCTGGTCAGCTACTATGAGAAGCATCCTCTGTATCGCAAGATGAGACTTCGATACCCCATCAACGAGGACACGCTGGACCGCATGGGCACCACGGTTAGTCGGCCACACCTGGGGTTTATTATGTTTAGAGCCATTTGTTTTGAAAATACCCTGTACATTCTGCAAATAAAACACATTTTATCCACTGTTCATCAACTGAGATGTAATAAGTTATTTAGTTTCTCTGTTTCTCTACAAAATTATACAAGCTACAAAGATCAGTCAATCAATCTTTAAGTTCATTTAGTGTTTTACAGCAGAAATGCTCTTTATTTAGGTTGTGGCTTTTTAGATGTGATAGTCTGATAATATGGAGTGTTTCTGGGTCTGACATGCAACTAAAAAATAGGACTTAATTACCTTTTGAATCAATGTAATGAAAACAAATCATGAGATGTAGTTATAATCTAGTGATTATGTTGTTTTAAATGTCTATTGTATTTTTACTGCTGGAAAACAACTGGCATGTCCTATAAATGCTAAGTAGATACTCAACACAGTGGTCTAATTATTATTTGTTTCATTTCAGGAGCTTGATTATGGAGCGTTGTATGAAGTCCGTACTCCTCATTTTTATGTAGAAGCCAATAAGATGCCCACAGCCCGAGTGAGTAGGACACTGTTTAGCTATTTAATGTTTTATTAACATTTGTCATGTCTGATTATGTCTCAATCTATCCATCTATCCATCCATCTGTGTGCATGTATATATATATATATATATATATATATATATATATATATATATATATATATATATATATATGTATGTGTGTGTGTTATATGAGTTAAGGATGTTTTATGTTCCACAAAGTATATAATAGTATGCATGCTTTTTGCTCTCTGTCCTAAATAATGACTGAACTCTGTCTTTGACTTGGTTCACAACACATTAAACATCTTAAGCACATCATTAAAGTGAACAGATACATTTTAAAAATAAATTAAAACATATGACCTGTGCATCTTTAATGTTTTGGTTCCTTTTAAAAGTAAAACTATGTCTGGTCATTTAAAAGACGTGTTTCAATTTCTAACATTTATTTGTATTTTGGGGCATAAAATATGATATATAATATTTGTCACAAAGCCTAAATGGAAAGTATGACTGTCGATGAGCTCTTTGTGAATGTAAAACTGTGTGTGTTTCAGTGTACGGTCAAAGCTCTGTATGATTACCGAGCTCAGAGGGAAGACGAGCTGTGTTTCCCCAAACAGGCACTCATCGTTAACGTGGACAAACAGGAGGGTGGCTGGTGAGTGTGGCCCTGTGTTCTGAAGCTGCTTCTGGAACATCACAGTGCTGCCTTACCATCATCTGTTTCCTGTTTAGGTGGAGAGGCGACTACGGTGGCAAGAAGCAGCTTTGGTTTCCAGCAAACTACGTAGAGGAGGTCCCCAGTTCTCCAACCCGGGAGATGGACGAAGCAGTGAGTTATGATTCATACAGAAGGAGATCACGTCATCACATCAGATAAAACTGTTTATTTACGTTTTCATCACTTTCAGTCCACGGAGAACAGTCCACTGGGAACGTTCCTCAAAGGCTTTATTGATGTTCCAACCTGCCATGTTGGTGAGTCTGTCTGTCTGTCTGTCTTAATTGTGTTTCACTTGTGTTTTTGTTAAAGTGTAGTTCGTTATTTTGCACATAAAGACCGGTTTTTAGGTAATCTGGGATGACATGGAGCCTTTGTGATCACAATTTTCACATTTGGTGCTGAACCGAGCATTTTAGGTTTCCATAGTACAGCCCCCCCCCTCCACACACACACACACACTTTAACATTGACTCCAATGAGCTTTTATAAAATAGCATTAAAATTTCGTTTGCAAAAACATCAAACTCACCGTGTAGTCACACAAAAAGTTCTGAATGGATTTTGATGAAACCATCAGGAATGATAGATAATGGGTCAAGGAAGAACCCATTAGATTTTGAACAATAAAGGTCAATGGTCAAGGTCACACTAAAGGTCAACAGCTAAAACACATCAGTGGTAATATCTCAGGATTCAGACAAGATAGAATCTGGTGTTTTATTGTATTCACATCGTCTCACCGTTGGACATCAGATGGGTCAACACCTATGGCTCCATCACGTCACATTTTGACATCACGTAACGCCATATCAAGCCTTGGTAGAGGTCTGCTGTCTCTGACTGCCTTTATTTTTTCTTATTTTCATTTTTAACCAAGGTGAAGGTGATGAAATGTTGCATTTTGCTAGGCCTTTTTTTTTTATATTTGCAAAAATTGTCAATTGTTTGACAAACTATCACTGATCTGGTTGCATAAGCCTCCCAAATGTTTCCTTTTTTCACCTTCAGGATTTTTCCTCTGTTTTGCTCGTGTTTATTTCTTAAGGCTGCAATTTCTTATACACCTAAATCATAAGAACAGACAATAATAACATCCTTCATATGTAGAAAAATAACTCCATAGGAAGACTTGCAACCTCTGTGCCTGACCATACGACAGACCCATTCAGTAAAAAAGCTGTCGTCACTTTGTCTTACTTTGCTGAAATAAAATAGTCAAATTGCTAATGGTCTCTGTTGTTTCACATTTGTTGAACCTCTGTCCTTCCACCCTTGGTTCTCTTCGTCGATCCAGTGGTGCATAAAGATGGGAAGAACTCGCGGGCCTTCGTGTTCACCATCCACTCGCAGCACCTTTCTTCCCACCCAGTGCAGACTCTAGATGTGGCTGCAGAAAACCTGGAGGACCTGACCTGCTGGGTGAGCAGGATCAGAGAGGCTGCACAGAACGCCGATGCACGGGTCAGTAGCACAACCACAAACACTTAAAATACCTGCTCTTGAACTAAATATTTGTCTGATTATTCTGCAAAAACTTGCCATCTTTGCAAATATGGATATTTTTGTCCAAAGATTCTACATTTAAGCTTTTGTTTCCTGCATAAACAGATTTTGAAGTCTTATTTATAGTCCCATTTTGGTTAAGGGGACACACACAGGCCAATATAAAGAGGGCTGGATTCGTCAAATAATAACATAATATAATATAAATAATGTCAACTCTAAACTTTTCCATGTATTTTAGAGTGGAAAAAAATTCAAATTACACCAGGAAACTGTTTAGATCTACAAACAATCCTTAAAAAATGCAAATGACATGAACGATCTGAAATGTTTTTAGAAAAAATAAGTGCCATTTTAACCATATTAAGTCTCAGCTTCTCATTTAACCATGTGCATTGTCATTTACAGATTACAGCGGATCTACATAGGCACAGAACAGTAACAGTCAGAATATTGCCACAATTCCTTTGACTTCTCTCAATACATTCAGATGGTTTATATTTGTTTTGGTTATTCACATTTTTTGGAAAGGTTAGTTCATTGAAAACAGCAACCAAGACAGAATAAAAATACTTCACATAACCACAACAATCAGGGGAGCCTGACCTAATCAAAATATATTGTAGTAACTCTGTTCTTTATGTGCATTTTTATGTTTTTTCACAACAGTGGGTGATGTGATAAATGTTCAGGAAGGACAGACATGGAAACAAAATACTAAATAATACTTTATAGTTTCCTGGATATGACAAATACTGATCTTACAGGCCAAATATGATGACACCGTGGGCCAGATTTGACCCACGGGTCTGAGTTTAACACATGTGCTTTAGCAGGTCAGTGTTAGACCTCTGAAACACCCCTAGTTTAAAATATAAGAATGATTCTAAAATCTTAAATATCTTTATATACAGTGTTTATGTCCATTTGTATTGTCAGATTCCCCTGTGTTAACAATGTGAATGTTGTATCTCCATGGTAACAGATGCAGGAGGAGAAGCAGATGGAGAGGAGGAAGAAGATTGCAGTGGAGTTGTCTGAACTGGTGGTTTATTGCAGACCAGTTCCCTTCAACGAAGACAGTAAGGATCGCATGTACCTCTCACTTCCTATCACTGCCTTCGTTTGTTTCCGTGTTCATGTGATGGCGTTCGTTTGCAGAGATCGGGACAGAGAGGGCGTGTTATCGGGACATGTCGTCCTTCCCAGAGACCAAAGCTGAGAAGTTTGCGACCCGTGGCAGAGGGAAACGTTTTCTGCAGTACAACCGCCGGCAGCTGTCCAGAGTTTATCCTCGAGGACAGAGACTGGACTCTTCAAACTACGACCCATTACCCATATGGCTTTGTGGCTCTCAGCTGGTCGCGCTCAACTTCCAAACACCAGGTCAATCATAGTTATTAACCCATTTTGTGTTCACCTTTAGAGAAATATTTCAATGAATGTCTTAATGCATCATTATTTTCCAACGTTTCACCTTTAACTGTTGTTTGTTTTTGTTTTTTTAGCAAATTTCATCTTCACTTCCTTTGCAAAAATGTGAAACATAAATACAATTTTAACAATATTTCCATATTATTTGCACATGTGCATTACAACTTACAAATCACAGTGGATCTACAAAGGCAAAAAACTTTTAGGTACTGTTGAAATTATGAACCTTCATGTTAATATTTGTTTTGGGATGTTTAGATTTTTTAAAATGACATAATGGTTTCAGTAGATTTACATGTAATTTTACATTAATGCATTAAAAAACAACAGAAAAGAGCTGCCATGTAATAATAATTATTATTACCTCCGCCAAGGAGGTTATGTTTTTGCCAGAGTTTGTCTGTTTGTCCGTCTGTCTGTTTGTCTGTCTGTTATTTAGCAAGATAACTCAAAAACGTATTGATGGATTTTGATGAAATTTTCAGGATGTATTGGGGGTGTCAAAAGGAATAAATGATTACATTTTGGTGCTGATCCGGAAGAGATCCTGGATTCTGGATCACTTTGAAATTTTACATTGTGGTAAATGGAGAATAAATTTCAAAGTGATCCAGAATCCAGTGTTTTTCAAGGTGCTCAAAGCACTTTCATTATTAATCCATTATTCATTCAGTCTCACATTCACACAGTAGTGGTGGTAAGCAGGGGTAGGTTGACAGAAGCCATTTAAAGGTTATTATTTAAGATCCACTTGAGATCATATTGGGTTACATGTCACCCCTGAACTAAAAGGATTTTGTCATTCTTCATTCGTAATATCTTCTGTGTAATTCTTGCATTTGACAAATTCATCCCACGGCTGAATCAGACCCTTTGGTGGACTGGTTTTGGCCCTCAGGCCGTATGTTTAGCACCTCTGGTCTAGGTCACTGGTTATTAGATACAAATGTATTTATAAATATAAATGTGTATGTGTTTGTCTGTGTGTGTGTGTGTGTGTGTGTGTGTGTGTGTGTGTGTGTGTGTGTAGATAAACCCATGCAGCTGAACCAGGCCCTGTTCATGCTCGGAGGTGGGAGTGGTTACGTTCCTCAGCCTGACGTCATGAGGGACGATGCCTTCGACCCTTTTGACAAAGACACACTGCATGTGGAGCCGATCACCATGCAGTTACAGGTCAGACACTGGACAACTGGAGTACACTTCAAGAATGAAACACAGGTGTTTGGCTGATGTGTGTGTGTGTGTGTGTGTGTTAGGTGCTGGGAGCTCGTCATCTGCCTAAAAATGGCCGTAGCATTGTGTGTCCTTTTGTGGAGGTGGAGATCTGTGGAGCCGATCACGACAGTTCCAAGTACAAGACCGATGTTGTAGGTAAGAGAAATGTCAGCGAACATTGTCTCCACTTTGTTCTTCTGTCCACGTTGAAGACGGCCTGTATGAAGTATTTCTCAAAGACGTGTATTCTAAACCACAGATTCTCAACTGGTGGGTCAGGACCCTAAAGTGGGTCACAAACCCATTTTCAGGTTGTCATGTTACATATATTGCCCCCCCCTCTGCCACCCCAGGGAAAAATCTCTAGAACCGCTCCTGGACAGACGCAAAAGCATTCATAGAACAGATCACTAACTCGGTGCATCTTCATCCTCACAGCTGATAACGGTCTAAATCCTGTGTGGGTACAGAAGCAGTTTGTGTTCGACATCCATAACCCCACCTTCTCCTTCCTGCGCTTCACCGTCTATGAGGAGGACATGTTCAGCGACCCCAACTTCCTGGCACAGGCCACCTACCCAGTCCGCCTTCTGCGAACAGGTCAGTGTGGAAATTAGGGATGGGAAGATGATCCCAGTGGCAGACTTTCAAATAGGCAAACCTAGGCAATTACACCATTAGCATTATCATACTCACAGATTCCAGTACACACTTCCAAAACAGCGTCAACAGATTATTATAGTTTTTCTTTCTGCTCCTTTCAACTCATTTCACCCACTTCCACAACACATTAGTAGCAAACAATCTCACATTTTCTACAGGCTCTGCAGTAGTTAGAACAAACACTGCTTACATCATTGTCTCATACCAAAGTCATGTTTCATAAACTATTACACACTGTTGGCAAATAAAATGACAAAACGGAGTGACAAAGGAATTAGCCTTAAATTTCCTCATTTTAATATTTAATCTGAAAAAAACAACACATTTATCCTGTTCTGTGTCTGTGCTGGATGACATTATTGGTTGATCAGAGGCTGCATACTTGTTTGGTGTTAACATCACAGGTGTTTTAGTGTTTTGTCCTACCTATTCAGGGAAGCTGGAAATACCATTGGAAATAACCTATTTTTGATCTGATAATCTCATTATAAATTGTAGACTATGATCAGGCATATATATACAGTACGTATATGAGACTTTTTTATTTTCATGACAATCTGCCCGTCAGCACCTTTAATATATTAGATCATCAATGCTGTATCAAAATGTGTATCGTATTGACCTTAAAACTAAAATCCCCAACCCTAGTGGAAATATAGTCTTAGAGATTCAGAGACAGAGATTCAAACACAGTAACTGAACTCTTGTTTGGTGTTTCAGGTTATCGCAGCATCCCTCTGAAGAATAGTTACAGCGAAGAACTGGAGTTGGCGTCACTTCTCGTCCACATAGAGATTGTCAATGCAAAGGTGTGTCTTCTGTTAACTTGCAGTTAATTCAGTGAATGAAAATTCACTTTTTAAATGTTTTGCCATTTTGTTTATACAGCCTTAATATCCCTAACCCTCAAACACCAAATGTAAAACATTTAATAACCTTTTATTCACTGACTTTACCAATACATAGTTTTTCAGCTTTTCCACTGCATCACATGTGTCTTTTATTGACATTCAGAGACCTCATAGGGAATTAGGACATGTTTTCAACTTGTGCAACATTAATTGCAGAAGTTGACATAAATATCACATAATTTGAAAAATGATTGATTTTATGTTCCCCTAATTATTAATATTATTATTATTTGGTTCATACATTTGCTTTAATGAACATTATTAATATATATAATGTGCCAGGTAGAGCAAACCCCACCCCTTGCAAGTATTTTACCTGATTAGCCCAACATCTTATCATTGCAAAAACACATTTTGGTGACCTTGAACTTTGATCTACAGTCACCAAAATTTTATGGGATGTATTCTGGACCATGTCACGCCTTTCCTGAAAATGTCATGGAAGTTTTCCCAGTAGTTTTTGTATAAAGATGCAGACAAACAAACAAAAAATAACCAAAAACAATGCCCCTGCCTCCCTTTCAGCTGTCAGGGTAAACAGTGATAAATCACTTTGCAAACATTAAAGAAAAATTCATTTGTAAGTTTTCACAGAAATAGTTGTTATAGCCTCCTGACACCCTGAGTCCTCTTTCAGGAACTACACTTTCACAGCTTTATTGAAAAAAATAAACTTGTCCACTGTATAGGACATTCTATTTAAAAAAAAAATGCATCTGAAAAAAATATTTCATTGTACCGTTTCCAAAAAAAGCAATTTTTAAACATAATTAAAGTCAAAACGTGTACTTGGCCAAGTGTCCATACAACAAATCAAGACACAAACAAATTTAACACAAGTAAATAAAATTTCATAGATGCTTCCAATAGTGAGGAAAATATTTTCAGACAAACTTAAAACTTTCCGTCAAATATTATCATTCAATAACTGCAGAAAATTCTTTGAGTGAAGGTGAGTTTTATTTTTTTCTCATCATACTAACTTTGACACATTCCTTATCATTTTCCAACACCCATTTCTTCCACATCATTCCTTTAAAATGATTTGAGTCATAACTTGCACCAACCTGTATCCTCCACTCCGCAGGAGGAAGACGATGAGAACCTGTACACGTCCATCCAGCGGCTGCGGGATCGAACCAGTGAACTTTCCAACCAGGTTTCCATCCTGGAGCGGTCGGGCTCGGCGGACCTGAGCTACCAGCAGAGTCTGGAGGAGCTTCGAGCGGCTCAGGACCAGCTGAGCGAACTGGTGGAGGCTCGCAACCGCAGGTGATGGATTTTTGTAATTTTTAAAATTGACTTGTCATTATACATTTTCATTACAGGATAGTACTGATCAGACTCAGTTTGTCATTTACATACACCACAAGGATACTGCAAACGAAATTTCAATTTGTTGCGATCTCTTCATGGTTGTCATAGCGATGTGGTGTATACTTCTGCATTGCCTGCTCAGGGAATTCTTGATAAACTCACTCCGTTTGCATCAGCCACTAAAGACTGAATCTACTGGACGGACCACAGTGTTGGTATTATGGGCTGTCATGAGAGTTAATGTGCCGATATATTTACTATTAACTTCCACATCTGTATTTTGTAAACCAGCGGGTCACAGAAACAACTGTCTGACTAATCATGTCAGTGAGCTACAGGCTAACAATTAAAAAATATATATAGAAAATATTACTGCATACTGTAAACACCTCAGATGTATTTATTAGAATCATCTGATTACTCGCAGTTATCATGTAAATGTTATCACTGACTCTGCTGCTCTTCAGGTTGATGGAGAAGAAGAGGAGGGAGAAGCTGAGGCAGCAAGTGGCAGCAAAGCGCAGTTAAACCTCCCATCCAACAGAGAGCGCTCAAGTCCAACACTAACGGTGCCTGACACTGCTACCACTGCTGCTGAGCTGAGGAAAGAGCCCAAAACAACAGACTCTCAATAGCAGCAACATGCAACCATTAATAACTGGAAGTAAACATGATAACATGAGACGTGAGACGTGAAAGCACCGGAGGAGAACGTAACTTCTCTAGGACTAAAAAAACAACTCAAAGTTAAGCTATAAAACAATCACTTTAAGTCTGTAGAATGAAATACAAAAGCAAACTGGAGAGTGGCTGGTGTTTCCATGGTTACAGGTTTACATTATGACTAGTATTGGATATTTTAATGTAATGAATCCCACAAATATGTCATATGAGTAAGAGGATGTAGACCTCATAGATTTGTACTGGTTATGTGGACATAAAACAAACAAAAACAAGATTAACTCCAATTCACTTTAGACATTGTTTTTCATTTGAAGTTGTTTACAGGAGAAGTCAGAAATTAGACTTAAATAGCAATGATTTCATCAATTCTATTATTTCACATGTTTAAAATGTGGTGGTTTGAGGCTCTTTTTTAACCGCCTTCATGCTTTTGGTGGTAGTATATTCATCATTAATGTGCTGGTGGACAATTCCCATGATCTTGTATAGATCTATTGCTAATTAGCACTTTATAGATGTTTTAGGTAAAAAAAAAAACTAAAAAAAAAAAACAAAAGTGAGATTAACGATATGAATTTGCTTTTCTTGATATTGTGTCTGTATACCTTTAGAGTGGTTGATGACATCATGAAAGTGAAAAATCGGGTGTAGATAAGTCAAAACGACAGTGTTGGAAACGCAGCCTGAGGATCATCCAGTTCGCTCTTACTGTGTTTCAGGCTTCAGTCAGAATAACAGGAAAAAAAAGGGAGACGATAACTCAGGTTCTATAAATGAATGAATAAGAACACTCTGAAATCTGGAAGAAAAGGGAAAATTGGGCACATGTAGCAACAAGGAAATATGTTTGTGCCTTCGATGTTTGTAGAGTATAGTTGTGCTACTGTTAAATACAGTAAAACTAAGTGAAACATGAAGTTTCTCTACAACTGGAAATAGTGTCTCTTTAAGGGAACACTTACTAACTGAACCTGGAGGACGTGTTTCCTCCTTTGGTTTAGACCACTACTCATGAAATGGGTTTAAAGGGATTTTAAGACTGAAATCTGTTCCTCCTAATCAAGATCAAGTCTTTTTTTTTATGAGCGATTATGTGACCTGTGACCCCTGTGGTGGGGTCACATACCTTCCTCATCTACCTGGGAGAGCACAAACTGGAAGAACTGTGTCAAACAAATCCTCATTAAACCACACAGAGAAGATCTTTTAATACTTCTTCAAAAGGGCTCTAAATACATTTAGCTTCAAAGAGGCATGAGAAATGGCAGGTGGGGGAGGGGAGAGGAAGACCACACCCCCTGGATGTCACCTGCACAGGGGTTCAGGTGTGCTCATCTAGGTCGAACGTAACGCACGACCAACAAACAAGGGCTATCAACGAAAACAAGCAAAGCACTCTTACCTGCCGGCTCTGTGTCACACACACACACACACACACACATGAATACGCCTCATGTCAAAACTGTACAATCAGGGCCAGTATCCAACATCTGTCGCTAATCAACGGATGTGGACTAACTGGTCTTAGATCTGCCGAAAGCAGCTTTGATTTGACTCACTGCATGGCTTCATATCTAATAAAGCCCCTCCTCTGTAGCTACTTCACCTCTTATCATACCCCTGTCTAATTTCTTATTGTATATAACTTTTTTTTTATTTATCAGACAGGTGTAGATCCTGTTATAGTAGATGAAAGAACATACTAGAAGAATGATATAATAATGGACTTCAGATTGAAGAAACTGTAACTTTATGTAGAAATTAATGTTGTGCACCTGGACCTCCCTTTAAACGTCCCCATAGACACAAACCTCTCCCCCTACGCTGCAGTTGCACCAGGTAGGGACCTCTATGCAAAAGTCGTCTTATGGCCTATAGCCATCGTGTATTAGACGTTTTGACTCAAGTTGTGTTTTCTCTCTGTATCTATGCTAACTGTCCAGTATTATTACTCTGCATTACAGATCTGTGCAAGTTTCCATTTAATAAAGCTCTTTCATGTACACCAATCTGCCAGAGTATTATACTTAAAGCTGTCATTCCATTGTGATTTCATTAATATTACTGTGTTCTCCATTGTTATTGAATACATTGTGTTGGTTATATTGCTGTGTTTCAAGCTGTTGTTACACAGTAGAAAAATGACTTGAGGTCAAACAGAGTTTACCGGTACTTCCTCATACATGTCCATGACACGGTCACAAGGCATCTGATTGGCTCAGAATACTTGAAGGACCACTCCCCCCTACCCTCTCATTGTTTATTTACCTATACCCAACTAGCATCTCGCTAGCTTTCGTGCTGTTGCTTGTTCTGAAAACATACAGGGAAAAAACAAGGCTTTATTTCCACAGAGAGCACATGGACCAGTTTTATCTGACATTTTTCATAGTTTGCAGCAGCTACTGTGGCTCAGTCATCTCTTGTAGATGCTAATGCTAATGCTACTTCAGATTCGCTGCCGAATTAAATGATTACCAATAATGTGATTTTTAAATGATCCGTGTTTTCGAGATTGAAAATAAAGAGGTCTGTGCACAAAGTAACAGACTTTCATGACTTTTCCATTTCACAGTAAAATTATGAAGTGAGGTTTCAGTAGAAGCCCAACAAAATCTAATTAGCAGGAATTGTTTGCATTAATAGTAGATTTACAGAGCCAACAGTAGGTTTACAGCTTCTTCCAAAAAAACCCCAAGAGGTTTTAGATGATCACCATCAGTATTTTAACATGTTATAAAAATTAAAAGAGATAAGTATGAATACTTTAAATTGTAGTAACCACTGTCCTGCTTTTAGAAGCCAATAAATGTCTTTGGTTAGTCTAGAAGCTTTTGGTAAGTTTGATGTTATGCACTCCCAACATAATCATCTTACACATAACTGTTAGAAAACTAATAAATACAGAACATTTATAAGTATGCATGGAAGCTTTACATACTTCCAAAAATTTAAATATCTGAAAATTTGTTTCATTGGTGTCACATCTTTCTGCTAGAGGTCTGTGTGGGACACAATTTATATTTCCAGTCCCGCTCCTGCCAAGCCTAGCCGCGCTAGACACCCCTAGTGGCAGCAAATCTAATACGTTACTGTAGTAGTCTAGTTACGCTCAACTTAAGTTTTGGCTCGATATCCCTGAAACTGGTCAACGAATCACGGTAAAATGTTGTTAGAGGGTGTGCGTAAGAAAATGATGACAGAACTGACAAAGCTTCAAAATTTGTCCCGCACTACACTGCCTTGCTTTGGGTCCTGCGGTGCAGGAGTGGAGTGCAGGGCTATACTTTCTGCTCAATCCACAAACCACCCAGAAGTGAAATGTTTCCAATGAACATTTATTTTTTTTAATAAACAGCCCAACATTCAATGAAGCTGCAAAACAAAAGACAAAATACTGTTCCTTAAAGGATTGTTTCACTAAAAAGGAGTTCTTCCAGGGTCTGTTTTGTGTCAGACAAGCCTTTGACCTGCAGTCTTTCGTAAACTTGTAAAATTGAGACAGGCAGAAAATGCAGTCAATCTTGAAACAGAAAAAAAAATAAAATCTGTCACATGAAAAACTACAAGTGTGTATATCATTTACAGTAACATAATGTTTCAATGGCTGTGAACTGTGGAGGTCAATTTTAGTGTCTGCAGGATGAAGAAACAAAATTCAACTTTTTTTTTTTTTTCTTATTCTACAACTATCAAATTTCCAGGTCATAGTCCACCATCAACATTCAAATACAATGTTCAAACTTTACATCACCAATCGAATAAAGTGACCATCTGTGGAAAAAAAAAGGGCATGCTGGGAGAAAAATAAACTCACATCGATATGAATGTGACTGCAGAAAAAAAGTCCCGAACTGTCAAAATGGCTCAATCGCCACCTGACAAATCGACTGGTTCACATCCCCTCCGTCCTTGTTCTTTCTACTTGTGTCCCTTGCTGGTCTTGAAGGACACCTGCAGAACTTTCTCTCCCAGCCGGTACCCGTTCAGGTTGTGGATGGCCATCGCGGCCTCCTCGTAGTTAGACATGGTGACGAAGCCGAAACCTTTGCACTTGTTGGTGTTGAAGTCTCGGATCACCTTCACGTTGACGACGGCGCCGAACGGCCCGAACATCTGCCACAGGATGGCCTCGTCTGCGTCCTGACCCAGGTTGTAGATGAAGATACACCAGCCGCCGGATCCATTCCCGGAGGACCCGCCCCCTCCGCTTGAGTGGTCAACACTCATTGGAGAGAATCTTGAAGAAAAACAGAAAGTAGGATCAACTTTGAAATGTGCATTTACGCTCAGTTTTAGCACGAGGACACAAGGAAAAAAAATTAAATTCTTAAATGCTACCAAATACTCACTTTTACCACCTGCTATATAAACAGTGCATTTACAGCAGGACAGATTATGAATACAAAGATAACATTTATTGCATTTTACTATTGATGTATTGAGACAGATTCTGGGAATGGTCAAGCAGGTTCATACGGTAGAAAATTGTTCAGCTTCTCTGTTGCCAAAATGAATGGAGCAGGCCAGTGTGTGCTCAAAGCTAGGAAGCAAGGCACTCGATGCAGTTCAACCTATGATTTAACTCTATAGGTTTAAGGGGTTCAACTAGATAAATCAATAAATAGGGATGGGAGAAGAACAAGTGTTTTGAGTAGTGTGCGTGTACATCTGCGCACAGACGCACGCACCTGAATATGTGAAGCAGATGTAGCCTAATAATGACACTACCTTGGTACATTTGCTGAAAATAATTACAACACGTCAGGTTACATTCTAACAGATGGTAGTACTCACCAGTTAGCAAAACATATTAGCTCTGAGTCTGCTTTGACGAAAAGCCATTGAAGTGTGGATGTGTTCGGTTCAGGTGTTGTAGTAAATAAGGCAGTGCTAGGCTAATGCTATTTTGCTGTGGGCCCACTGTTGACAGCGTAAAATGGTCCCAAACTTCTACTATCAATTAGCTTTTTTTTTTTTTTTTTTTTTTTTTTTTTTTTTTTTAAATAGTACAGAAACAGATGCACCTGTTCTATAGCCTGTTTGTAAGTTTGAAAATGGTCACTAGTAATTTACCTTCTGATCACTGATCACTATTTTTGGCAATATCGACCAATTCTGATCTGCAGCCAATCTATCGGTGCAACACTATAAATGACCATTAAGTTTTTCCACTTCTAAGGGAAGGAGGCATCACTAGCCACACCGCCCCGTTACCCCATCACAGTATTAAGAAACAAACTAATCCACAGTTACGGACTGAAACGCATGTGCCCCACCTTAACTGTGTGATCAGTGGGTGTAACCCCCCCCCATTTATTGTACATTTATCATTAACATGGTAAAAATTGCCCGAATTCTCATGATATTAATTTAAAGACATATCACCCATCCCTACTGTCCAGGTGAGGTGAACGTACCTGAACCTCTGCGCCTGGTGATGGACTGGTCCACCAAAGCGCCTTGACTGACCATGGTACATTTGTGACACCATTTGCGAGTTCCTGGCCTGGTTTGGATTGGCCGCAAACTTCACCGTGATTGGTTCAGAGCTGCCAGGGGGCACGTTGCCGTTGAGGTGTTTAACAGCATCTTCAGCCTCCGCCCTCTTGTCAAAGCGGATGAAAGCCACGCCCCGGGACAGACCTAGACAACCAATAAGATGTGTTCAGTGAAGAGCTGCGACTGGTTCCTTCTTTATTCGACTATAACCGTTGACCATTTACCGGAGGCCTGGTCCACCAACACTCTGGAGTTGATGATGTGCCCAAAGCTAGAAAACATGTCCTCCAGGTCCTGCTGACTCAGGTTTCTCGGCAAACCACTGATGTACAGATTAGCATCCTTGATCATGTCGGAACTCGGTCGGGCAAAAGAAACCTGCAGGGAGGCAAACAGGAGGAGTTTCAGTTCGACTTCACAACCTAGACAAATTCAAATAAATAAAAATCAACAAAATTGAACCAAAAAAAAGACAGTTACATTCAGTGTATAAAAAAAAAATCCAGGGATATTTTGAATATTTAGTAGTAAAAGTAATAGTTGACAAAAAAGAAAATTTCACAAAAACAAAAACAAAAAACATTTATCAAAATATTTCACAATTAAAAAAAAAATTTAATTACAAAATAAAAGCATTAAACAGGCTCAGATCAAAAGGCAGTTAAAAGAAAAAGAGTAAAATAAAAGCATTTAATTTACGTAAAGAACAGTTTCGGCACACTGTCACACTGACCTGAAGAAAAATCACAGATTCAGTGGCAACAAGTGCCGAAGGTCAAACCGCCTGATGATAATTTAACAAGTCAGGAAAAAAATAAACAAAATAAAAAACCATCATGACAGCAGAGTTAAAAAAAAAAAATACCTTCATCCATCTGACAGTTTGCAGGAGAGGGCGCCCTCTACTGCCCATGGTTACTTGGAGAACATAACATCTATCAGTTGAGACAGGAAAATCAAAGAGCACCTTTGGCACATTACCTTGATAGTTTTAGACTGTAGCCTCAGGCCATTGAGGGTATTGATAGCCCTCTCTGCATCACTAGGGTTAACAAAGTTAACAAAGCCGTAACCTAAACTGTGGCCTAGAGAAACACAAAGGAAAACAACAAAATAAAATAACAAAACTATGTTTTACAGCCACCACATATTTGGGATATTCACAATTACAGATGTAAAAATTAATACAGCAGAAACCACAATTTGAGAAAACTGAAATATACTGAGAACAAACCTAGAAAAATCTGATAAGCTTCAAACATTCAGTGTTTCTGTAGATGACAGATTTTAGCAGAATTAAAACCATTGTGAATTTTAACTGATGCCTAATTTGCTTAACTGAAACTCCAGGTGCATTCTGGGAGTTGTTGAGAGGCAAGCCTGTCTATGGATTATCAAAATCTGATGTCCGATTTTTGTTCAGTCATATTTATTTTTTTATGCCAAACAACCACATATTTAAGATAACCAGTCAGCTTTTATATGGACTGTGGGTACGTCAATGCATATTTTAACAGACCAAATTATCTAGTGGCATGTCAACAGTTCTCTAATAAATATTGTCCATGTAAAGACAACTGTTGTCAACACAAAATTCAGAAACTATTAGTAGTCAAGCATTAAAACACTGATTTCTGGGTTTGTTCTTAATACAATCATTCAAAATACTTTACAGATATTTTCACAGCCTGAAAAATAAAATAAAACAGGTGAAAACAATTTTCATAGCATTTAAACATCAGTGAAAACAAAAACAGTGAGCTACAACATATGATGACGTCTCTCACTTTAATATGTGTGTGTGTGTGTGTGGGTGTGTGTGTGTGTGTGTGTGTGTGTGTGTGTGTGTGGGGTCCAAGTATTTGATTTAAATAAACCATAATTGCAATTAAATGTTTTGATATACCATCTATGAAACCTTTCTTAATGTCTTAAGTGATTTACAGTCAAATCACACATTATAAAAATAGATATAAAAATAAATAAATACAGTGATAAAAACATCTGTTGAAACATTTGAAAACCTGGGGTGAATAAAAATAAACATTACAACAACGCACAAAGAAAAACATTCAGATATTTGAAGGGGGAAAAAAAATAAATCACAGGCTCATATTTAAAACAATAACTGTATGAAAGAAATGTGACATCAGAACCACTGAACGAAATAACCTGATCAGGAAACAGCTGCTGAAAAGAAGGTAAACAGGAATGATTGAACGACTGCAGCATTTAATAAAAGAAAATCTCCACAAATATTCAACTCTGGTGACCGCTGACCTGTGAACATTTACCCTCAACCGACCATGGCTTGTGTGGACGCAGATTAACCTTCTGTCAGAGTTAAAACACACTGAGCAGATTTCATGTAAGATTTCTGGAATTAAATGTTGGTGAAGACTGAAGAGTAGCATCCGAACTACCCGTTCCATCTGTTAGGCGGATAATTTAAAAAAAAAACCTGTTTAAGCAGAACAAACGTACAACTATTAAAAAAAAAGAAAAAAAAAACAAAAAAACATATGTATCCCATTAAGACTGGATTAAACATATGAATTTAATATGAACATAGAGTTAGATGCACTGACATCTTAAAATAACAGATGTAAAGTAACAGAAAGCATAAAACCAGAGACAAAAAAATTGCATGATTAAGTTATAAACAATTGGACAAATGATGAAAGCTGCACAGGAGATGATGTAAAACAAGACAGACGTGAAAAATAAATGAAATGAAAGCACTAAAACACAATATCACATCACAAATAAAAAACAAAAAAAGACATCACTTGAACAAAAGCAATTAAAAAGGAATAAAAATATAAAACATGGCGTCACAAGACAACCGTAAATATAAAAAGAATTAAATAAAAGGATCAAAACCAAATTAATTGGTTAATAAGCGATTGGAGGATCTAATGGATATGCACTGAAAGTGAACGACAAAGCTAAGCTCCAATCTAAACATAATTTTCCAACAATTACAAGTTATTGTGGTTACTGTGGTTAAAGCAGTTGTGTAGTCATTCACATAACATTGCTTTGGAACTGTAGAAATTTCAAAGTGAGCAAATTTGAATCATTCTAAATGAAAATCATCACCGTATTTAAAGCAATTTAAAGTATAAAATATTGAAACTGTCCTCACATTGCATCTGGCTCGAAATGCAGATGTGAATAATAATAATATATATATATATTTTTTTATGTGTGTGTGTGTGTATGCCTTATTATTATTCACATCTGCAATTCAAGCTAGATGCATATATATGCACACACACACACACACACACACACACACACACACACACACACACACAAACAGTGGTACCTCTACTTACGAAAGACCCAGCTAAATGAATAATCCAAGTAATGAAAAACCTTTACATAAATTTTTCGGCTCTGAATACGAAAGAAACTTCTATTTATGACAGGAAACCAAACCCCACCCCCCACCACTGAAAACCCACCACAAGCCCAAAGAAAGTGACTCCTGGCCACCAACAGAAGTGGAACAGGAGACAACAAAAAAAAAAAAAAGAGGAGGCAGCCATCACTCCACCAGCACGTACAAAAGACATGCCGGCAAAACCTCACGAAACCGGCGGGAAAAAAAACAACCTGAAAAAATATCAACGAGCCGTGCCATCGCCCCGGCGACGCACCTGCCCCACGCACCCCAGGAAGATCACAAAAAGCCATCAAAGGCAATAAGTCACTGGATCTACACCTCACCAAACGTCCGCCAACATACACAGCTGAAAGTGGCAATTAAAACAACAATGGTATGAAAATGACCTGCATGTCTGGTTCATTTTAATGGTTTAATGTTTAGTTAGCGAAGATACATTTACCCACGGAGACCAATAAATTAAATCTACATTTTCTTTTACTTTTAACACATAATTCATACAAAATTGGTAATATTTTAAAGAATTTGTAAAGGGTTTGAGGGGTAGTATTTGGTGCCTTGGAACAAATCAAGCTTTTTACATGTAAAATGCAACTATAAAAAGTTCACGGTGCGAAAACACTTCTGGAACTAATCAATTTCGTAAGTAGTAGAGGTACCACTGTATATAAACTAAATAAAATATTTCATGCTTCAATGATGAAATGCAATAAAGTCTCTTATCGTGAGACAATTCTGAGGCAAAAAAAAAAAAAAAAATGCAGATGTGTGCAAATGTCTGGGTGTAATGGTTGAAGCTTAGCGTGGATACTGGCGAGAAAAAAGAAAAATCAGTGTGGGTTGACATTCAGCTTTTAAGAAGGCCAATTAAATAACTATGGTTTGAAATAAAAAAAAAAAACATTTATATCAACCAGTTGAAAACAATAAACAGTACAAAAAATATAGCAAAGAAATACTAATCACTATATACAGCTCCAGTTCTAGGATTACATTATGGCATTCCTGTCCTAGTGTTCCTAGTAGACTGCACAGGCACCAATCACATTCACAGTAAAATGACCCCCCAGTGCACTTAATAAAACACCTGGTTTATTAGACATCTTATTAGATTTATATGCAACATTTACTAAGAATAGCTACTAATACTAGTTGGTTGCTCCAGTTATGAAGCTCAATTAATGTAAACTCAGCTGTGAATGGTGTTGTCCTGACGAGATTCATTAATTTATAAAAAAAAAAAATTAACCCAGGGGGTATTTACAGTTGTCACTTAAACAATGTCACTACATAAAATAAATAATTGAAAAAACAAAAAGCCCAATGTAAAATAGGCATTTTGGTCTGCAATAATACCCATCGTTCAATAAATAAATGAATATTGAAAAAATTAATAAAAAAAGACAAATATGTAGTTTGGACAAAGGCATAGGGGGTGGAGCATGCAAGGAGCACTGCAGCAACAGAAAAGTATATAAAGAAGTTCTATACTTCTGTCATATATATATATATATATATATATATATATAAAAATATATATATATATAAAACCACAACAGAAGGCCTCAGAGTGACCTCTGCACTACAGTGACCCCTTGCTGCTGCTAAGACTTCAGACTGTGGGTGTGAGTGTGGTGGAGGATTTACCTGCCACTTTGTCCCGAATGAGCTTGGCAGACTCCACCTCGCCTACACTGCTGAACAAGCTGCGCAGTTCTTCCTGGCTCATGCTCTGTGGCAGGTAGTTCACAATCAGGTTTGTTCGGGCGTCTGAATCATCCTCCACCATCTGCTCGCTATAGCCGTTATCGTACATGTCTGCCTGTAGGTAAGAAGGGGGGGAGAAAAAAAACAACCCACAGAAAATTAAAGTGCGTCTTGATTAGGGGTGATATCGGCTCACTGCAATGAAATGGCCCCAGACAGAGATAAGACTGATTCAAAGTTTGCCTTCCAAAGATCTCATCAATAATCAGGAGCTATGTGACAGTTCAACAACCTAAGGTCACTTTATGCCCAACATTGCGACTTTCTAACATCAGCAAAACATATTATACAAACTCCTGTCTGTTACAGTGGATTAACTGCAACATTAATACTAGTGGCAACCACCAACACAACAAGCTCCTTAAACAAACCCAGTGAAATAAAACATTTGAGTTCTGAGCATTCATATCCAATGCACACGCTTATGCTCACATGTGTTTTAACACTTCCTAGACTCCATACTTAAATCTTTGTTTTCAAACAGAAGGGGAAAAAAACAGCATGATACAATATAGTAGAGTCATAGAACAGAGATCACATGGCAGCAGTCACCTTTCCACCTGCAGCTCCTGTGGTGCCGTCACCCTGGGACGACTGAACCTCACACACCTGAAACAACAACACAAGCATTGAACACCCCAAAGAGTCTGAGCAGCAGGTTAACTGGAAAATTATTCATCTGATTCAAAGTTTGCCTTGCAAAAATTTCAATATTTACAAAGCTGAGATTATATTTAGTTAAAGAATTCAAAATGCACTGTACTGTTCTATATTCATTGTAAATTTTATCCTCTAGTCTTTTGAGTGGATAATGAAAAATGTAACTTTTTTTTCCCCAACAGATAATTTATGACACCCATGCTGCTATTTGGCAATACTGCACATACCAGGGTTCTTACAAGAAAAACCAAGTTAAACTTTAGACCATTATGAGAAAAATATAAGACCAACATCAAGACCCCCTGAAATAAAAAGACAAATCACATTTAATTCTCAAAACCATGTCACTTTGCACTTTTTTGCATACTTTGCAATGAGCCGATTGCCTGTCGTCAACTACCTCTTCTGAACCAGTTGGAGAATTCATTATTTTCGAGCTACTTCTTGTTGAACTGACATTTACCCATTTCATTAACACATGTCCTCACTATCCCATCTGACTAATCTACCACTCCACATACACTAGCTGGAATGAAAATACAAAAGGTACAGAAGGCCGCCGCCAAATAATTTGTTTCATCAGCTGACAGTACAAACAGCAACAGGCACTTTTTCCCTACAGACACTTCTCTCAGAATGGACGGAGTGGACGCAAAAAAAATAAATAAAAAGACTTGAATAAACAACATTTTAGACCTGGGATGAAAATATGGGTGTTTTTAAGACATTTTAAGGTCTAAAATTTAAGTTTCTGAATTTTAGACTGCGAAAATAAAGTTATATTCAGTTTCCAGTCATAATTCAAATTATCATGTTACTTCTTTCACTAGCTCTCCATAGGCTTACCTTTAAATACCTGAACTGTCCACGTCGTAAAGCCATGAGATGATTCAATGTTTCCTCCGCCTGAAAGAAACGAAAACAGACACCAGTGGGTTATGGCACTGACCATCTTGCTTGGACACAACTACACATTCCTGATAATGTCTGATATTGCAATAACTTGAGGTAAATGTCATCAATATCAAATAAAGAAAACATGAGCAGTTTAAAATTGTTTCGATGATACACAGAGGACAGATTTATCCAACCATACTGGCTTTATTAACAACTAAACTTCAAATTACCCGATAAGATTTCACATTGGAGAAACGGAGGTTTTATGTAAATTGAACGGAATTACCAACCAACTAAAGATGCTTAATACAACACTTCTTAGGAGATTGGCATTTTATTTATTTTTCCAAGACGAATAATCGAGACAATTGTAAGTCAATTCGTTGTCCCGTCATCATTAACACGTGGCCTCCTATCAAACTAAAATAATGATTTAAATCACAAACTTTACATAATATCTGCAAAACTCTGGCAAAAACCGTTCTATAAACATTAGCTGTGTGTGAAATATAATTATTCTAGGAGCTAAAACAAATTAATCAACTTTCCATTTGCCTCATCCATTATTCATGCTCATCCCTAGTTACTACATCACGCATAATTCATAGTCAGTGAGATTTTTACCGAGTCTGTCGTTTTACAAATCAATGTTTCACCAGTGAAAATCAGACTAAATACATTGCATTTTAGCGGAGATAATAGTTATTACAGTGGACCTCCCTGCTATGTTAGCATGTTGGAGCTAACGGTCACTTGCAAAAAGAGGTTGGTTTAGTCTGAGTCGTCGATGTAAATGATTAACACATAAATAACCTAAAAAAGATTGCAACAAAAATATTTCAGGTAAAATGTTCTATATAATTCAAGACTAATTCACTAACAGTATGTCCGCTACATGTTGGTGCCGTCAGCCATCGGGGATGCTGTGAGCACCGTGTTAACACAAAGAGCCTAACCGGTTACAACAAGCTAACTGCGGGAGCTAAGATCATGTTAGCTTCGTATTTCTTACCTGTATTTTACCGCTTTTTTGACTGCTTTTATGCAAATGTTGGAAAAGGACCTACAGAACAGTGTTGTTGATGTTTTCACGATTATACGCAAACAAACAGGTTTTTAATAAATATATATTAGCTTCTCTGCTTTTCGGCTCCACCCGACACACAGAGCACAGCAAAGTAAAATCTCGCGCGATTTAGCCCGGGTTTCTTCTTCTTCTTCTTCCTGTGTACATCCATTAGATTAGCCGCTCTATGGCACTTTGATGCCTCTCGCGGTTGGAACTATATTACAGTTTGGCACTTTCCAGAGATGGGTCAAGTTAAGGAAATGCAGTCAGAAGTGTAATCAGATTGGATTTAAGAGTCTCAGACTGTTGTTTTCTAAAGGTTCCTGAACACAGTTTCCCCTCATTTACACCCATCTTCCCCAGCTGGAGAGCTCCTTAAAATATATCCCTTTGAGCTCTACCACTTCAATGTCACAAACCATGCAAACCCTAAAGAATATAACACTGTGCAGGCATGACTCATGATTGTACTTCCAAAATTCTTCATGATTTTGAGTGAATTTGATAATGAAGGTGCAAGGTTTTATGTTTGGTTATTTGCTTTGTTTATCTTTTTTTGTTTTCATTTCACTAATTAAGGAATCAGTGTGACATTTGTGGTTGTTCCCACTCACCCATGTGCCCCAGCCCCAGCTCCAGGGTGACATCCTGGTAACCAGGGCTCTAAATTAACTTTTTTCATCACCAGCCAATGTGGCTAGTAGATTTTTTTATCTTACTAGCCAATCAGAAATTCAACTAGACATTTTGTCCCCTGACCAAAATGAGACATACGCCTTCAAATTTTATTATATTATTTTATTTAACCTTTTCCTCTTGAAATAATTAATTTCTTTAAACATATGATCACATTTTTTTTACATTTTCACATTTAACTCTTAAAACTTCTTGCTTTTACATTTTCTCACCTTTCACTGTTAACACTTCTTTACTTTTCTCACCTATATTACAATTTATACAATACATACTATACTATACTGTACTATATTACAGTACATTTTCTCAATTGGTCCCCATTTAATTTCTTCAAACATATGATCACATTTTTTTTGTTGCATTTGCACATTTAACTCCTAACTTCTTTACTTTTTATCTCCACTGTCCCCATTAAATATCTGTAAACATACACTCACATTACATCTTGTTGCTTTTACATTTTCTCACCTTTCACTGTTTACACTTCTTTACTGTTCTCACCTATATTACAATACCGTTACCGTTACCTCAGACTCGACAACATCCCTTCCAGCCTTTGCCCTTTTCTCACCCCCACAGATTTAAAGAAGTAAACACATTTAACAGCACACGTCCCATTTATTTATTTACTTTTTAGTTAATCACTTTATAAACTTTCTTAAACCATGGACTCACTGTCTCATTTCCTTAGCCTATTTGTGGACTCACCAACTGACCAAAGATGGCACCAAACCCCCATATAGGCCCGTTATGATCAATTCATTTGGGCTTATTAGCAATCCTGTGAAACACAGAAGTATCCCTACAGCCTGGCGCGCTTTCACGCGTTACAGGGTGCGTTCTGGCATGCGCACTGGTGCACGCAATGGCACGCGTTCTTGCACGCAGTGCTAGGCCCAGGATCCGCCATTCTAGCAATGTGTGCTAGAACGCGTGCCATTGCGCGCCCTGTAACGTGTGAAAGCTTGCGCTTTCACGTGTTACAGGGCGCGCAGTGGCACGCGTTGTAGCACGCACTGCTAGAATGGCCGATCCTGGGCCGAAGCAAGCAAGACGAAAAAAAAAAAAGACAGGGGAAGGATAAAAAAAAATGGGACGGTCATATGCTGGCGACCCATAGAGGATTGCGCACTGGTCCGTTGCCCAGCCTGCCCATAGCTACAACCGGGTCTGCACTCGCCACCAGCCAAAGTGGCTAGTAAGTAGGGCTGGGCGATTTTCTCTTTTAAAAAAATCTCCGATTTTTTCCCAAAAAACTCGATTCACGATTCACGATACGATTTTTTTCCCACGCTGGCTAAATGAAAATGAAAACACTAGAAACGTGATTTCTTTCGTCTTCTTTTTTTTAAATTAAATAACATGTAAAACAAAAATACTTCTACAAATAACTGTAAATAATAAATCAGTTGTGCAAAAGGTGCTACTGCAACCTGAGACTTTGCCTACATGAACTGTAGTAAGTCCAGACATATCCACCACTGTTACAGGAAAAACAGTGCAAAAAAATAGTGTAAAAGATACATTTTGTTGGAAAAAAGAAAGCTTAAAATATTTTAACAACTAAAACAATATACATTAATACTCATATGATATGAAAAACATTGCAAAAAATGTAGTAGTGCAAAAGTAAGATAAAAAGAAAACTAGTAACATTTTTACTTTGTAAGGACAAAATAAAACAAAACCTTATTATCAATCAAACTACTTCAATAAACCTGAACATGTTACCAATATTTTGGATATATGATGTTATTGCGTCTATTATCGCTCCCCATCGTCCTCCATGTTTATCATAAGGTTCAGAGTCCTGCACGGGTTCGGGTACTCGTGGGTGAACCGCAAATTTTCACGAAACGGGTGAAAAATGTTGTGCTGTGTTGGATACGGGTTCGGTTCAGACGTGGGTGATCACGGGTCTAATTTGCGGTTCATAGGGTAAAAGGTTAATAACATTTTTATTTGGCTCTGCCTTGGATATGTTACTGTTCAGTATATTCATGGCAATAAATGTTTGTATTTAAGTTTTCTTCCGGGTTCGGGTCAGATATCGGGTTCATTTATAGCGGGTCGTTCGGGTGCGGATTTTTTTTTTTTCGTCGGAAAACGGGTCGGATACGAGTTTAAACATGACGGGTACGGGCGGTCGCGGTATGTCAAAATCAGAACCGTGCAGGACTCTGATAAGGTGTGCTGCGAGAAAAGCTTTCAGTCAGTGTTTGTTGAACAGATTGGTCGTACCGCTACCGTCAACAACAGTCTGAAGACACAGCTGACAACCAGGCAGTAGCTGGGCTTCGTCAGACCCTAAAAAGGGGGATTGTAGGCGGGGCCTGGGGTGAAAGACTACGCAAAGCAGCCTGGTTCATGGTTTTCTTTTTGAGAGGAAAAAATGTGTGTGTGTGTGTGGGGGGGGGGGGGCGCGAATCGGATTGCACGATTTTCCTAAAATATGAATCGATTTTGCCATAAAACTCGATTTTAAATCTAAATCGATTTTTTGCCCAGCTCTACTAGTAAGTTTTTTTTCTACCCGCCAAAATGGATTTTCACCCGCATTTGGCGGGTTGGCAGGTGTTAATTTAGAGCCCTGCTGGTAACCCTCTGGGCTGGTTACACAGACTCCTGTTCTTCTTGGTCATAAGGATCTTCAAACCGTGCTTAGTTTGACCCTTCACCTAGGACCAATCTGCCATGCAAAACTCTACCAGGGGCAAAATGCCCATGACAACACAGCATTCACATCATTTAAAAACCCCCTGACCAAAATGAGTGTTAAAGAAAGTCTCCATGATAGCTCTACTGTGGTTTTCATTGAGGGCACTGAAAGTGTCTCACAGGAAAAAAATTAGGCAATGGCCTAAGCCATGGCTTTTAACAGCAATTCATAACTACGTTTTATTAACCTTCAGTTGCAGCATATTTGCAGCCTCTAATTTCTCAGTTCACCTATCTATCTATCTATCTATCTATCTATCTGTCTGTCTGTCTGTCTGTCTGTCTGTCTGTCTGTCTGTCTGTCTGTCTGTCTGTCTGTCTGTCTGTCTGTCTGCCTGCCTGCCTGCCTGCCTGCCTGCCTGCCTGCCTATCTATCTATCTATCTATCTATCTATCTATCTATCTATCTATCTATCTATCTATCTATCTATCTATCTATCTATCTATCTATCTATCTATCTATCTATCTATCTATCTATCTATCTATCTATCTATCTATCTATCTATCTATCTATCTATCTATCTATCTATCTATCTATCTTTTTTGTTTTAGTTTTTTGTTTCCAATAACTCTTAAGGAGTCAGTGTGACATTTGTGCTAGTTCCCAAATTAAATCATCTCCATATTTAACCATCATTAAATGGTTTATCTACAACCAGGGATCAGACTCCAAAGGCCTCCGCCTTGTTCTGCTGCCTGATCCACAATGCACCGGACCATTCTGCCTTCCCTTGCAAGTGGTGGAGCCAACGAGACAACAAGGTTGGACCTGGCCAGACCCCATGGGTAAAAGCCCAGCCACCAGGCCTGGCTCCAGGGTGAGACCCCAGTAACCCTTGGGGCTGGTTACACAGACTCCTGTTCTTCTTGGTCATGAGGATCTTCAAACTGTTTTAGTCTGACCCTTCAACTAGGACCAATCTGCTATGGGAGACCCTACCAGGGACAAAATGCCCACGAGAACATAGCTCCTAGGATGACTAGGGCTCTCAAACTCCTCCATCACGATAAAATTCGAGGAGGAGTTTCGAATTTTCTTTGTGGATTTACTATGCAATTCTGCTCTGGCATAATTTAAAAACTCCCTGACCAAAATGAGTGTTAAAAAAAGTCTCCATGACAGCTCTGCTGTGGTTTTCATTGAGGGCACTGAAAGTGTCTCACTGGAAAAAAATAGGTAAAGGCCTACACCATGGCTTTTAACAGCAATTCATAACCACACATTTTATTTCCTGTTTACACTATACACGTTCAGTGAATAACACTGTAATTTCTATCTATCTATCTATCTATCTATCTATCTATCCATCTATCTATCTATCTATCTATCTATCTATCTATCTATCTATCTATCTATCTATCTATCTATCTATCTATCTATCTATCTATCTATCTATCTATCTATCTATCTATCTATCTATCTATCTATCTATCTATCTATCTATCTATCTATCTGTCTATCTGTCTGTCTGTCTGTCTGTCTGTCTGTCTGTCTATACCTACCTACCAAGTTAGTTGAGAACTGATTCTCATTTGTCCATACAATACACAAGCAAGAGACAATTTTAGATTGAAACTGAAGTTTCCGATCCATGAACAAGGGGGGAAAAAAACAACACTTGTGGAAATGTGTTTTCATGAAAAGATAGATATGAGTAACAGATTGTCCGAGCACAGCTGGAAACATGTGTAGACATTAAAGTCACATTATTATTATTATTATTCATGTTTGCTTTAACACAACATCAGCATTCAAATGCTCATTAAAACAAACAAAGTAATGTGTAATGACATAGTAAATATAAATATACACTCATCGGCCACTTTATTAGGTACACTTGTCCAACTGCTTGTGCACGCAAATTTCAAATCAGCCAATCACATGGCAGCAACTCAATGCATTTAGGCATGTAGAGTAGAGGTTAGGCAGTTTCAGGGTGCGGCTGCATATTTTCCAATACATTCTAATGTGGTCAGTGATACTATCCTACCTTTATTTAGCATTTGACAGGTGTTGTTTACATGGTTTTGGGGTTTTGTGGAAGTTTCGATAGTCTAGTACTGTACAGTACCTAAAAATAAAAAAAAAAACTTTTAGTAAATGGTGAGGTCCCTCTCAGGAATTTTTGTGTTCTTCATATTGTGCGGATTCTCTTTGAAATTCCTATTAGGCTGCTGCATAGATAAATAAATAAATAAATAAATAAATAAATAAATAGATAGATAGATAGATAGATAGATAGATAGATAGATAGATAGATAGATAGATAGATAGATAGATAGATAGATAGATAGATAGATAGATAGATAGATAGATAGATAGATAGATAGATAGATAGATAGATAGATAGATAGATAGATAGATAGATAGATAGATAGATAGATAGATAGATAGATAGATAGATAGATAGATAGGTAGATAAAGTGAGAAATTAGAGGCTGCAACTGAAGGTTAATAAAATGTATGTATGTAAGTTGCTGTATGCGTGAAATGAAATGGTTACAATTTCCTTGACAGTAGAAGTATAATGTGTGATGTCAAAGCTACTATGACTGTAAAATTCTTTTTTTTCATAAACAATCGTACTGTTAGTGTAGCACTTGAACAAAGTAACTAGAATAAGTTATTTGTTACACTGACACACAATAAATGTTAAAACAATAGGTTGACTTCAGTATGTTATTCCACACTCATACCAAAAGTTGGCAGTTTAGCCCACAGAAGTTTGTCAAATAACAAGTCATTCAAATGAATAGAAGAAGAAGGGGGAAAAAATATGATGCTTGTATGCTTGAAGTTGACAACGTGATGCACTGTAAGCTGACAGTATGGTTTGGAGGTAATAAAGAGGTTGCTCTACACCTTCTTCTCTGAGTGGTGTAACATTAACTGGACAAAAAAAATAGTCCTGTAACCCCTGTCAATGAAGGACTGGTTTAAGACTAAGAGCTGGAGATGAGGAATATTTCCATGCTCTTTTGCCATAGTGGCAAAACATCCACACATTTGGACTACACATTTTGAAGGCCCTGACTATTTATATGAGGAAATTATCATGACCTTTCCCCCAATTCTTCCACATCACCACTTGGCCCGCACCATAGACTTCTGAAATCAGCACACTATTTAAAGGGCTAGTTCACTATTTTTCAAATGAATCTGTATGGGATCAGCGTCTTTACTCTGGTGCACCCACAGTGACCTGTGAGCAGAGTTCTGGTCGGGTTTTGGTCAAAGTGAAAGTAGTCCCGGTAGGTTTCCTGGGTTCAACAAAATACAACGTGTTTCTTCTCAAAACAGTATGTGTTTGAATGAGTGATTTATTTGCGTAAGAATACCGTCAAAAACTCACACCTCGTAATTGCTTGGAGCTACTTTCTCTCAAATGCAATCAATGCACGTTGTCACTGCCAACAGCTGTGCGCCTGCATGTAGCAGCTGTGATGAACTGTCAGAACAGAGGGACCCAAATGTAAGACTCCGACACCGAATTTCAGTCTTAACACTTTTATCAAACATAAATGTGTGTGATGGCGAATCTGCTGCTGTACGGCTGATCTGTGCGTGACGGGAGATCAGACCAGGAACTGAGGGACAAGGCAAAAGGCTTATCAGTGTCCAAAAAACAAAAACTAATTCACGTTACCAGTCTGCAGGCGAGGGTCAATCCGAGAGGTCAGTCCGAGAAGGAAATCCAGCAAGGGGAGGGCAGGTTCCGAGTCAAGTATTCAGTCCAGGTCTGGTAACAAAAAAGCCACAAACAGTACCAAAGCCAAAAGTGCACAGACAAGAGATAAATACCAAGGTTCCAGAAACGTGTCATACACAGGACGATCAAGACACAGGTTTAAAACGCTCATTTGGGTGTACGGAAACAGACAAATTAGCAACAAACAAACGCACACACACTACACTTATAAAGGATAGAAGAAAGGTGGATTCCAATTACACAGCATTACGAGGCGGGAAGAAAAACACTGGTGATGGAAAGCAAAACAGGTGGATTCAATCATACAGTATGACAGATGGAAAGAAAACACAGATGACAGGAAGCAAAGCCAGACAATGTGCACACAGACCCACATAACAAAATAAAAATAAAGGAAAGAACACAGGAAGACTAACAGAAACTCACATGACAAGACGACAAAGTTCAGATTCATAACGGCAGCCGCAAACACTCACTGCCGAACAACTGATGAAAGTAGTTTGCTAAGGCGCACAGCTGTTAGCAGTGACAACGCTAACAGCTAACGATCGCTATTGAGAGAAAGTATCTCCAAGCAATTACGAGGTGTGAGTTTTTGTTCTGTGACAGTTTTATTATGCAAATAAATCACTCATTCGAACACATATTGTTTTGAGAAGAAACAATTTGTATTTTGGTGACCCCAGGAAATCTGCCGGGATTACTTTTGCTTTGACCAAAACAGGACCAGAACTCGACTCACAGGACACTGTCGGGGGTAAGTCACTGTGGGTGCCCCAGAGTAAAGACACTGATCCCATACAGATTTATGTGAAAAATACTGATCTATCCCTTTAAGTTCTGAATCTTGCAGTGGCTGGTATGGGATCATTTCAGTTGTCATCCTCAATAACCTGGACATTTTACAACAACTCATTTTGTCAATAACCTGGTCATTTTTCATCACCATGGACTCTACTACAGGTTTTTTTTGTTTTAGTTCTGTTTTATTCTCTCGTTCTTTTATTGTTTTCTTTAGTTCTCTTATTAAATCTGTTCTCCCTTGAACACCATACATAGAAAATTAGGTGAATTTTGAGCTCAGAATTCATAGAAACCTACTATCAACCCATATAATGCAACCGCTTCATGGGCAGGTGCACCCACTGGTGGACCACAACCCATTTCTTTATTTAGAGCAGTAGTCGACCAAGTGACATTTTCCTGCCTTTAAATGAAGAGCAGATTTCCATTGATCAGTAGTTACAGTCTTAGCTGATCGGAAGTTAGACTCACTTTCTAAGCTAATTTATTATTGCATTGTTACTGATTATTGTGAATATCATAACAAGTAACCAAGAAGAACACCTGTTACAAAACCTGATTTTAATGGTAAGAAACCATATTGAATCTGTGTTTATTTAATGTCATTAATTGTTGTTTTTTTTTTTTTTTGCATTTTTTAAGCACCATTGACTGATGTGTGGATGAAGAATGGAAAAAAAATACTGTATAAATTTTGAGTAGTTGTCCTTAGAAAACCTTATCTTTTGTAATTTTGTCATGGTTGAAATTTGCATAAATAAGCATTTTAAAAGTGAAATATTTATCCAAATATTAACTATTCTTGACAAGTGATAACATGACCATACTAACAGCACTACTGAGTGATGTGCGGATGAAGAATGAAAAAAAATTACTGTACAAATTTTGAGTAATTGTCCTTAGATTGAGTCACAGCCACCATATATATATATATATATATATATATATATATATATATATATATATATATATATATATATATATATATATATATATATATATATATATATATATATATATATATATAAATCCAATCGTATCATTATTTTGAACAATATTAAAATGTGGGAAAAAGTTATGTCAGAAGTTATTATTGAACTCCAGTAACAATTTGGCAATGTTGTCTGAACTGTTAAATGAAAGGTTGAGCAGTTGAGGGAAGATGAGATTTGAATACATAGCATGACTATTGTGAGTAAGATTACCTACCAAGAGAGTCACAAGAGCAGTTGGGAGGAAGTGACCTTTTGAGATACTGGTTTGGGTGAAGCCATATGAGTGTGTCAGTAACCTTTGTGGAGCTGTCTGAAGAGTGCAGCCCTTCAGCTAGTGTGATGGTGACTAGGCAGACTTTAGTGCAGGAGTTTGGGGTTCAGGTCCATGTATGCGCGTGCAGAGAGAGAGAGAGAGAGAGAGAGAGAGAGAGAGAGAGAGAGAGAGAGAGAGAGAGAGAGAGAGAGAGACAGAGAGAGAGAGAGAGAGAGAGAGACGTCCAGCACCCATGTTTCCACTGTGTAGTTTACAGCAGTTAGGGGTTTTTAATGTAAAGTTAATATGGAGCTGGTTTTATACATTTTCACAAGTGTTTTTGTGAATATTCATTAAATAATTGTATTCTGGGCTCTACATTTGCATTGTATTGTTTCATTTACTTTTTTAAAGACATATTGAACAGAGCTATGGGTGAATTGATCCGGCCCTTAATAACTATCAACATTTCTCATGTGGCCCCATAGGAAAATTAATTGCCCACACATGGTTTACAGTATAAATGTTTTGTGCATTTGGTTGATCAAATTCTGTCAATGTGTTTGATGTTATTGAATAGAACATATCATTTCTTACAGGAGGTCCACTACACACCCCAGCAAAGAGAAACACCCTCTGTGCCTGCAGTTATGTATGCAAACCTTTCAAAGTACAGACAACTGAGTGTCTACAGCTTGAAGAAAGGAGATGAGGTGGTGCAGAAAGAACTGCTGCAGCAGCTGTCCGCACTGTCGGAAGTGGAGCTGCAGAAAGTCAAGTGGTGTCTCAGTCAGAAGGTTCTGGAGGACTTCCCACCCATCCCGCCACACTGGCTGAGGTCTTCTGAAATCTCCCACACTGTCAAAACCATGGTGAAGTGTTATCAAGTGGAGGGAGCAATGAAGATTCTGACTGAGATCCTGAGACTGATGAAGCCAGACTCCTACAAATGCAAGTTCTACATTGTGGCTCCACCAGTTATCAGACCGACTCCAAAACCTGACTTTGATCCTCATTATGTTAAAACTCATCGGCAGAGGCTGATCATCACCATTCAGCATCCGATAGATGTCCTGAATATTTTGAAACACCATCATGTCCTGAATTCTGCAAACAAAGAGGCCATCAGCATCTTTGCAGGACTTGAAAACAAGAACCGGGCTCTGGTGGATCAGGTACTGAGGAAGGGAGAAGAAGCCCAGAAAATGTTCTGCCAGGCTCTGAGCCAATCAGAGCCGTTCCTGTTTCATGACCTGGATCATCTACGAATCACTGACAAGGTTTCAACATTTATTAACCTTTAACCCCTGGTGTGTCAGCGATGACGTGTTCTGAAAGGATGGTTTAGTTTCAATATTCAGAGGAAAAAAAAAGGTTGTTTTACTGTGATTTTACTGAGTTTTGTTCATGGATCTGATATATGGAACTAATTTAGAAAAAAAGACAAAAAAGACAAAAAGACAAAACCAAAACTCTTGGAACCAAATTACAATATTATTTATTTATTTATACTTCATTGTGGTTTATTTTAACTAAGTTAAGTTATTATTTTGTAAATATTTATTAGTTTTTGTTAATTTTGTTCCTTATTTTGTTTTATATTTCTACATTTAATATTGTATTTTATTATTTTTCTTCACTTTTGTGCCATTTATGTCCTATTTTGTTCATGTTACTTATTATTTTGTTGGTTCGTTATACATTTTTTAGCTGTTATTGTCCATTTTGTTCCTCATTTTATTAATTTTTGACTGGAACTGTTTAGTAACTTTAAAGGGGTAACACTGAAATCTCTGTTTCCAAATCCTACAAATCATTATTAAGCTAATGTGAATCACTGGAAATGTTGCAATAAAGGAAAAAGGAATAAGGAACAGGTTTGGATTGAACTAAATATGTCTCATAATGTTCTCAGATGGCAGTAGGATATGGTTAGTTACAAACAGCAGTAAAAGTGAAATACATGAAACAAAAACTAAAGGATGAAAAAGACAGAAAGGAAACTAGTGGTCATGATTATTGTTAATATAAAAATGTTATGATTTTTTCTCAACTGGGCAAAATATAAGAAACTTCAATTTCTATAGTTTTCATCATTATGGAGTACTTTCATGGTTCCAAAAAAACCTTACATACGTTATATATATTCATTCAAGCAGAAAATGTTATGTTATGTAACTTTCTAATGTAGTAGTTCATTAACACTTTGATGCAGGAATAATGAAAAAAAAAATTCTCAGTGTTTTTATTCCTCTTTAGGCATGAAAAAAGTAAAGTGATTGAAATATTTTTAATGAACTTATTTTTTATGGAGTTACAAAAATATCCACTCAGCTGCACAACGTGTTCAAATTTTGAACCAAAGAAATGTATATTTAAAACGCAATTTCAGAACACTATGAAATTAAAAAAAAAATTTTAATGCAGTTTTTATTAAGAAGAAACTGTTAATTACAGTCTAATAACAACAAGGAATTGATTTCCATGTGAACATATTAGTGAAGATCAGGTATTAAGAACAGACCAGTTACAGTAATAATATGAACTGACTGATATGGAACTAAAACAACAAAACCCATGAATACAAAAGAGAACAACTGTAGAAGAACTGTCCACTGTAGTGACCAGGATGCATCAAAGGGTTAAGTGGACTGACGTCATTATTTGTAGATAATGTTTTGTTCCCATTTTGTTTCCTTTACAGAAATCTCTCCTGGCAAAGATGATTGACTTCCTGGCTCCAGATGAGTTTAGTGCTTTCCAGTGGTTGATCAGCTTTAATATAACTGAAGATCATCATGAGCTCCAGGAAGCAACCAGGCAGACCACACAGTATATTCTGGAAAAACACCTCGGACCTGAACGGGCCGCAGATTTAGCCCAGAGTATCCTGAAGAACATCATCCCACTGCACAGTGCGTCACTACAAACACAATTCTCACTTGATATACTTTGACCTATAGATGGGAAATGTGAAGAATTCAGTTCCATCATCGATATTATTTATCTGATTCCCTATTGATTGTCTAATTGATTTGTGGCATTTTGTTGTGTATTGTCAGAATAAAACACTGTCACACTCATTTTCTTCAGGGGACACATTCAACCTGATTTGATTTCCAGTGGGCTGGAAATAGTCACTACAAATATGTACAAACTTTTACTTTTCTATTTAAACAAAACTCATGCAAGTATTAAAAGGGTGTGAGAGCTTTTTGCTGCAGCTTCTTTTCCTTGTTTTTATCTTAATGTAATTATATCACTTGGGACATTATTCTATAAACAAAACTGAAAGTAGTTTGAGATGTCATTGTCTCAAAGTATAATTTGTCTCAAGCTAAAATAATAAATACAATATAATAATAATAATAAATCTAATACTACTACTACTACTAATAATAATAAGTCATGATCAACCAAATCTATCTTCTTTTTGAAACAGACATGTAAGTGGCCACTGGAGGCTGTGGAGGTGGAATCACATGATTTATTTATATATTATACCTCTGTAGGTCTGGGTGTGGAGAGTCAATCTGATTCATTGGATGCATTGGATCAAAGCACAGAAGAGATGGATGCAGATGCAACAGTGGTAACAACAGAAACACACAAATCCACCTGTGAATGTTTGTTTAATGTTACTGTTTGATCATTGGTCAGTGAATCCTGATGACTAACTACTGTCATGTCTGATTTTTTTTTTCAGCTCAAGATCACACCTGATGTTAATGAGGATGGCACCCTGTTCAGGTAAAGCAGCATTTACTAAAAAAAATGGGATGAAAACATAATTTGTGCTGATTTCAAGTTTCTGTATTGGTACATGGTCAGATCTGAGGTCAAGGAGGATGATTGGACTGATTTATTTTATTCAAGGTCCCAGAAAATTCATTAAAAACAACTAGATTAACTGTTTTAAGTGTTTGGTTTTGCCTTAAAAAAAATGACTTTACTGATCTAGAATGTTTAATAACTTTGGAACCACTAATCCTGTGAATACTTGTACTCATATTATATAATATAATATAATATAATATAATATAATATAATATAATATAATATAATATAATATAATATAATATAATATTCATTGTACTCATCATTCTCATTATACACTCATTTACAAAGGAATTGTGAGTATTTTTTATTAATTCATCCCAGGGGTCATATTATTATTTATTCACTTATTGACACAAATTAAAAACCAGGAATAAAAACACTTAAGAAAAATTTTTTGACTAAGATTCTCGTAATTCATGCATCAAAGGGTTAATATATATGATGGTGTGTTATTCCACATATATGCTGGTTTATGTACATATATACAATGAATTAGTAAATATTACACTAGAAAGAACCTGTAAAGTGAATAGATCATAATGTGCAGTCAGTGTTTTAAAGTAGATTTGACACCAATATTCCTTTGGAGTCTTGTTCATTCTAACAATTTCACATTTTGACCCCAGACTTATCTTGGAAACTTGAGCCAACCATCATTTAAGACTTTAGTTTTCTTCGCCACTAACACACATGTAGTTTTATTCCAGAAGCATTTTATCTGTAGACCAGTATTATTACCAGATTATTAGTAAATACACTGATGAAATTTCAGGTTAAAAATTATGATTTATGTATTACTGGTGATTTCATTCATTTTAAATTTAATGGATTATGTTCAGGTGGTATTTAATAGTTGTGTTTTGAATGTTGATCTGAGTTCATATATCTCAGTGTATTTATAGATGATCGTAAATTAATAACTTCTTTCATATTTGTGTTTTTTTCTTTCCTCGGTCTCATCACTCATTTCTTTTTTCTTTAGTTGATGTAAATGATTACTTGTAAATGTATTTGTTGTAATGGGTTGGTTCATAATATGCTTTGACTTCAAACCAATCCTTTTCGTTTGTATTTTTGTCGTTCATGCAAAATAAACATCTGAAATGAAATGAAATGAACACAGTATCAAAACAACTATGTTCTCTTAAAGTGTGGTATTTTATTTGTGTGCAGGCTACGCCATCCGCAGGCTGCTGTGATTCGCTGCAGTGTCACCAATTTGATATTGGAGGGCGGCGGTGACGTCATCTACCAGATGGTTCCCTGGGACATGGACTTCCTGTCCTCCAAAGGCCTACGACCAGCTGGACCACTGTTCAAGTTCACTCTGCTGACAGGTCGCTTCCACCAGCTCCACCTGCCTCACTGCCAGCTGGTTCCAGGTCAGTTCATCGTCAGAACTGCGGAATACACATGTTCTACATCTGATAACTAGTAAAGCACTCTTGAGAGCGCAAACCTCCACCAAGGCAGACCCCCCCCCCCCCCCTTTGAATGAAGAGAGGTTATGTTTTTGCCAGAGTTTGTCTGTCTGTTAGTTAGCAAGTTAACTCAAAAAGTTATGGATGGACCTTGATGAAATTTACAGGGTAGTTTGGTAATGGGGAGATCTGGAAATGATTAGATTTTGGTGGTGATCGGGGGGGAGGGGTCAAGATAACACAAAAATTTATGGATGGAGTTTGATGGAAATTTTCAGGATTTGTTGGGAGTGTCACAAGGAACAAATAAGTGACGCGCGGGCTGACCTGAAGTGAGTGGGTGCCATCCGCAGTTACGGGTCATTAAAAACTATTTTTAATGATATTCAGGCTGCAGTCGGTCGGGTCGTTTGTCGTTTGAGATAAACATTTAAATGACCTGGTAAATACACTTCATGTCCATGAAGGTGACATACAACGTCATCAGTATTCTATGGTATGGAGGGAGCAAGAGAGAAAGTCAAGTTAGGAGAGTGGAAGCTCCGGTAACATACAAACACAAAAGTAAGGTTTAGGACACATTCAATGAGATTTTTTTTTTAAATTATGAGTGGCACCAGTGTTTTCTTTTCCGGGTTAGTTAAAAAAGCGGTCAGTTGCGGGTCATTTATACATCAACGTGTGCATCACTGGAACAAATGATTACATTTTGGTGGTGATTCAGAAGAGATCCTGGATCACTTTGAAATGTATTCTCCATTAACTGCAATGTAAAATTTCAAAGTGATGTTAACCTGACCCCCCCCCCCAATCACCACCAAAAACTAATAATTTCCAGATCTCCCCATTACCAACTTACCCTGTAAATTTCTTCAAGATCCATCTGTAACTTTTCGAGTTAACTTGCTAACTAATAGAAAAACAACATACCAAAAAGATAACCCCCTTGGCAGACGTAATAAACTGGGATGACGCTCTCAGAGCCAAATCCCAGATCAGCTTTCAGCGGTAATAAACAGCTACACCTCTTATAAATGTTTTATCTCCATCTCTTATTGAGGTAGATGTTAACATGTTCACCAAAGTCTGTGAAAACTGTCAAAGTTCATGGTGTCATTTTATGTTTATGTTGCTTTGCGATTTTAACAGGGATATCTAACTGGAATATTCATCCAACATTTTGTTTTATCATGTTATCATATTATATTCAGCTCTGTTACACCCAATTTTGGTGGTGGTTTGGGGTGTATTTTTTTTTTTGTAAAAGCTGTGTTTTCCATCTTGAAGGTGATGGTCAGTGCTCTCTGTCTGTAGCACATGTGACTGAGGACCGGGTTGACTTCATCCCTCCTGTGGACGTGACTGAGCATCACGTGGTGGTTGGCATCTCCAGCTTCTCCTGCCTGGGTTTAGTGACTAACCAGGCCTGTACTGCTCCAATCAGAGGGCTGGTGCTGCTGTTCTCAGAGCTGTCTGATAATCCAGAGGTGGATTCTACACTGTTTGTCCTGCTGCAGCCCAACAATGTCCCCATCAGTCAGGTACAGACATGGAAAAAGTAATGTACTTAAGTAAAAGTACAGCTACTTGTGTGGAAACAGTAGTCTGGTAAAAGTAGAAGTACTGATTCAACTCCTTTACTGACATACAAGTAAAAAAAAAAAAAAAAGTACAACTTTTCGATTGTAACTAGAAACGCACATTGAGAGTGGAGAATGAGGGGAGGTGTGTTTTTGCCTGTGTTTGTTTGTTTATTTGTGTACAACATAACTCAAAGGACCCAGGACCTCTTCCAGATCTTCACAAAAATCTACTTGATTGGTCCATGTGTCATTCCCAAACCAACCTGAATGTTCCATGATAACTCGTCCATAGATTTTTGAGTTGTATTGTACAAAGACAGAAACTGCTTTTTTTTTGCCATGGATGAAATAATATTTATTTAACCAGGTAAAAATCATCAAAGTTTCAAAGTTATCCAAAAATAAAGCTCTTAAAAGTGGGCAGACAATGTGTTCAATAGGGTCATGGTCTCAGTTTTGTGGGTACCAGAAGGAAATGTAGTAAAAATGGAGGGGAAAAAAGTCACAATTGAGATAAAAAAGGTCATCATTATGAGATAAAAAAAAGTCATAAATATCAGATAAAAAATATATAATTGTGAGATAAAAAGTCAAAATTGTACAGAATATTGCATCATTGCAACAAGACCAGGAGCATGTGCAGATTAATGATTAAATAAAGTGTGGAATAAACCAGTCACTTTATTCAGAATTAACTTTGATTCAGAACAGTCATTTTCAACTGGAATTAGGTGTTTACATGGTCATCTTAAATAGGAATTAACTTTTATTCTGAATTAAACAGGAATAAAAACTCATGTAAACAGACCCAATGAGAATCTACACAGACAATCAATCAATTAACAGTCTCAAGCCATTTTATAGAATCCTCCAGTAACAAATATTTTTATTTAGATATTTTTTTTAATTTTTGTTTATAATTTCCAAAAAAGTAAATGTTTTGAAGTGGGAAGCATCACTTTTACACACTGGGTTGTTTTCTTCTTTTTGACTTTTAGAAGTGAAGGTCACTACAGAGATGATTTCTTATTTACTAAGAGTCAAGAAACACTTTTACTGATAATGAATTTCACTTTCTCCCATTTTTTTTACTATTTGTATTCTATATTCTTGTAGGTGAGAAGTGAATGGAGGAAGCGGAACAAAGCAACATATGTGGAATCTCCCTGTGAATGTGAGCTGATCCCACATCAGACGTACAGTGTGACTGGGCAGCCTGTCAACCTCGTCCAACCTGAGGTCAGAGCAACTGCCTTCACACCTTTATCCAAAACATGATGTGCTTTAACTGAATATTCAAACAGCAAAACAGCTCTATTTCTGTGTCAGTGTTTCACTTTCAATTTTGAGAATTTTTCACTAAAGCTCTCTGCTGATAAAAATATATATTAAAAAAATATTGAGAAAAATGAAATGTGTGTGTTGATCAGATACATTCTTGAACTTGTATAACTATATATGTCTTATACTTTTTTTGCCTAATTTGATGTGAATCTCATGTCTTATTTTTCTGGAGATTGAACCTATATGATCTAATTATTGTGGTCTGTCTGTTGGGTTTGGTTCTGTTTAATGTCTTTTTTTGTCTGTCTAATATAAAATTAGAAAATAAAAATGAAGTCAAAAAGAAACACCCATCATATTATCAGCATGGAATAATAAAGTAATAACTATTACTGGATTAGAGTATGTTAAAATATGAATAAACACATTAGCTGAATTAATTTTTTTTGTCACTTTCTGATGATGGATTTTTTAAAACATGTTTCTTTGCTTCATAAATTAAACACATGTCATCCAGCTGAGTGGACATTTTTGTAATTCCAGAAAAAAAAGGTTAATTAAAATGAAATTTAATCACATTGTGTTTGTCATGCCAACATAAGAAAACTCAACTAAGGTTTTCATAATTCATGCACGAATGGGTTAAAATAAAAAAAAATTTAAAAATAATATTTAATTAAGATTAATTGAAATTAATCCACAGCAACCCTGTAATTAATCTGCTTAATATATATATATATATATATATATATATATATATATATATATATATAATTTAATGAATCATGTTAATCAATCCATCATGATCATTTTCATTCAGAGTGGTTTATTTCAGGCAGTTTATCTTTTTTTTTTTCAGCACTCAAAGTTTCTGAACTTCGCAGACTACAAGAGTTTCTTTCCGTCATTCGAGGTGCACATGGCAACAGTGGTGAACAAAGTCAAGCTGCAGCTGATAGCTAAAAATCCTACTCACAGTTTGCTTGGCTGGTTGTTCAACTCCAAAGAGACAGTGGTGTGGACGCGCTGGATCCAGATCAAGAGGAAAGGTAAAGAATCACACACTTTAGAAAACAAACAGCCTGTTCACGTGGGCTCACTGGACCTAATTTCATACCAAGATGGAAATCGTGCTTTAGAAAATGTGTTACAAGTTTAGCAAGGGATAATGTATTGCCCACGCGTGTGTTGCCCTTCGGCTTCGGGAGATATTTTTCGAAAATCACACAATTGGGTAATAGACAAGTTCGCGCCACAAACCCTGGGCGCCGCCATTACTGCCCAGATATGCAAGATACTTCCGTATCTTGCATCTTGCCGTACTTTGTCTGGAGATGGAGTTATTATCCCCCACCCGAATGTGGTGCAGACCTGGAGGATAATATGACGACGATTCAAAGCGGCCTAACTACCTGCGGAGTGATATGGTAACGTGAATCTGAAGTGACAAAACTCGTTGCCATTCGACGTCGAAGGCAGAGGAGTGTTGTTCCGCCCCGAAGGGAACTATTTTTACAACCGTTGACAACGTAGCGAATATTTACTTTCAAAGTGGCCGAACTACCTGCGGAGTGATACGGTACAGTGAATCTGAAGTGACAAAACTCGTTGCCATTGGCAGCGGGCGTATAATGGCGGTTAGCAGGCGGTTATCGAAAAAAAAAAAATCCGCCCGCTGAAGGCTGAGGAAGTCTATTCAAAGTGAACAGAAGCTGCCGCAACGTTCTAGAAGGTTCTAGAATAAAAAATAAAAATGTCCTGAACTGAACTCAGTGGATGTCACTGTCTGTTTGAATGACCTGTACTTTTGTTTTGCAGCAGATGTTGCATCAGTCTGTTCAACAGGTAAGAAGCAAACCTTTATTTTCTTAAAGTTATGTCTTTAACGCTGGGGTGTCAAATTAATTTCAGTTCAGGGGCCGCATTAAGCCAAGTTTGATCTGTAGAGGGCCAGACCAGTGAAATAATAACATGATAATATTAAAATAATGTCAACTCCAAACTTTCCTCTATGTTTTAGAGCAAAAAAAGTAGGGATGCACGATAACAGTTTTTGTAAAACCGATACGATAACCGATAACCTTCAGCTCCTTTCAGCCGATACCGATAACAATAACCGATAACTTCCACAAAATGACATCACTCTAAAGAATTTATTCTATCGTTTATTCTGTCAAAACTGAACAGTGGAATCTGTTTGAACATTAATAATTAGCTTGCTGCATCATTTTTTTTTAAACTAATCCAAACACATTGGTTATAGGCTCCAAACTGAGAATGTCCATTTATGAATAGAATATTCCACTCAGGGCACCGGGGTTTAATAACGCCGGGGTCCGACACCAATATAACCCTAACCCTTCTCTGCTCGACTCTGAGAGAGAAGGATCATCTAACGGAGTGATTTCCTGTTACTGAACGCCAAAACTTACCCAACTTACCTGATTTTTCTTGCTTTTCTTTCTTATTTTTATTTATTTCGGACCTGAGGAAGACCTACTCTGGTCGAAACGTCGTCCATTTTTTTTTTTTTTTTTTAGCTTTCGCGGAGATTTGCCGTTCGGCTGTTACGGCTAACACGGCTCATTTCCGTGTTTAGCTAGCGTCTTTTTCTGTTCTTTTTCGTCTTTTTCTTTTAATAAAAATTAAAATACACACATTCACACACTCAACGTACAGAAATACACAACATAAAACACACAAAATTATATAAAAAATGCATTATTACGCGGACGAAGAGGGCTGGACGGTGGTCCGACGAGGACGCCGGCCAGGACGCTTCATCCCCGGGGAGAGGGAAGGGGGAGGCCGCGGTAGGGGTTTTTCTCTGCGGGGGACGGACAGAGCACTCGGGACACCGGGGTTTAACGACGCCGGGGTCCGCAACGAATATAACCCCAAACTTCGCGCTAGTCTTCCCTCCCCTCGGAATGTCCCTGGAACACTTATTACATTTAGCTAGCGAATGGTCTTCTTCACACACTCTGAAAAATTCCCACACTACTGAGGCCATGATGCTCTGGAATGAGAGCTCGAGCTGCAGCCTGAGCAAACAATGTTCGAGTCACTGATCTGGTTCGAATAGCCTGGCGCGGTCTGAGATTTCACGTTTTGATAGCCTATTTCTCCCAGAGCAGAAAATAGACCGAAATATTTCTGAATGTAGAATTCACGACTTATCTGGCCTAAATGTAATGTTATCGAATCTATCGGCGTGACGTCAGAATTGGCTGTTATCGGTGCAATAGTTATTGTGCACCCCTAAAAAAAGTGATGAAAATGTTTACATTCTTTTAAAACAATGTGAATAATATGCACAAATGGAAATTTCTTAACAAAACTATGTGCAGTTTTAACAATATTGTGTCTCACTTTATCATTTACACATATAAGTTACAACTTACAGACCACAGTAGATCACAAAACATACATCACACATTTAATAACAGGCCAGAATATTGGTAAAGTTGCCCTTCAGATTTTTCAAAATGTTCATATTTGTTCAGGTTACCTATATTTTTGTGAAATGATCATTTTGTGTAAGTATAATAAAATGACATGAAAATGTTTACATTTACAAAGAGAAACATTTGGAATTGTATTTTTTTTATGTAATTATGAGAGCATTTTACTGATGTGACCCAGTTCAGATTAAATTGATCTGTATGTGGAACTTGAACCAAATTGATTTATATTTTCAGTGTAATTTTTGCATTTGACAAATTCATCCTAGGGGTCATATTATTATTATTTATTTACTTATTGACACAAATTAAACACCAGGAATAAAAACTTAAATTTTATTTTTACTAAGGTTCTTGTAATTCATGCATCAAATGGTTAATATATATGCTGGTTTATGTACATGTATACAATGGATTTGTAAATATTCCACTAGAAAGAACCTGTAAAGTGAATGGATCATAATGTGCAGACAGTGTTTTGAAGTAGATCTTGTAGATCTGAGACCAATATTCCTTTGGACTAAAACATATTCTCGTTTTCATTCTAAGAATTTCACATTTTAACCCCAGACTTATCTTGGAAACTTGATCCAACCAGCATTTTAAGACTTGAGTTTTCTTCTTCACGAACACACATGTGGGAACATTTCATTAGTTTTATTCCGTAAGCGTTTTACTTATAGACCAGATTTTTTTCTTCATGCTCTTTGTTCATTTTGTCTTCCAGAGATGTTAGAGGTGAGGAATCAGCTTTTTGAAATACTTCAAAGTCTCCACTCTGATGATTTTGAAGAATTCAAGAACTTCCTGAGCCACGATACCATACCTCGATGCCATTTGGAGGCGGCTGACAGGATGAGGACGGTGGACCTGATGGTGCAGAATTACCTCATTCATGGAGCCAAGGACATCACTGTAGACATCCTGAAGAAGATGAACATGAATCATCAGGCACAGAATCTGATGAACAGCTGAGTGGAAGACCAGCAGATGGTTTCTATTCATTTTTGGTGCGTTCCCATCACGTAAAAGGACCTTGTCCAATGGTATGCGGTCCTAGGTTTTTGGTATCTACTCTGCTGAGGTTCCAAGCAACACGATAAAGTAATGTTTAAACAGTGTAGACACTGACCGAGTTGTCTCTGCATCATTGCATTATCAATGTGTGTTTTTAAAAAAAACTAGATTCAGAGTTACAGTAAACAGAGGAGAAAGTTCAATTCAGTTTGCAACGCAGTGACTATACATACCCTGGTTGGTCGTGGAGGTTGAGATATTTCTGTCATTTTTAAGGTATCTGTCGTTTACTTGAATATATATTTTTCTGGCAACTTTTTACTTTTACTCCCTTTATTTGTACATAAATATATGTACTTTATACACCTTACATTTTCAGAATAGACTTGTTACTTTTTCAAACTAAACACATATTATAGCAGGAAAAATAAGTGGCTTCAGAGGGAAAATCAGTGGAGGAGAAAAATAGTGACTTTTTTTAATCATAATTTTTTACATTTTATTTCATAATTTATCTCAATTGTGTCTCATAATTATATTAAGATTATATTTTTATTATATCAAGATATTATAATTATCTTGAGCTTGACTTTTTAAATACAATTTTTTGTAATCTCAATGTCTCAATTGTGACTCACCACCCCCATTTCTCCAAAATGTCCTGCCCAAAACCACAAAACTAAATCCCATGACCAAGTACTTCTACTTTTAACAGAGTATTTTTTCACACAAGTAACTGTACTTCTACTTAAGTACCTAATGTGAGTATTTTTAGTACCTCTGAATACATCATTACTTGAACATAAACCAAGTGTCTCCATCTACTTTAATTTATCAATCTTTACTGGTGAATCAAAAATGTTCGCTACAAAAATAATAGTTTTTTTCTTATTAATGTGTATGTGGGTGAGGATGTTGTTGGGTCCTCTATCTATAAGCACATTTTCTTTTTGTTCCCTTTCATGTACATATGTTATCAACACCTCATGTATGGTATATTTTAATGTTTATGCATTAAAAATTCTGAAATATGTAACCAATGCAATGATATTTATCCCAGAATAAACTATATGTGTCTTATTGTGATGAAATTGACATTATTGTTGTTTTTAATATCTATATTATTATCATGAAATAAAAGAGGTTTCATTTTCACTTCTGCAAGTAGTGGTCTGCTCTGACCAACTAAAAGAAACACACACATGCCCCCCACCCACACACACACACTTCTACCAATCATCACCAAAATGTAATGTTTTGTGTCAGTATAAACATTTCTTGAAAATTTCAGCCAAATCCATCCATTACTTTTTGTGTTATCTTAGTAACAAACAGATAAACACTGGCTAAACTAAAAAAAAGTATAAAGCAAAATTTTATATTAATATGTAAAAAAATGTTTATCTCAGCACAGATTACAACTATATAAATCCATAAAGGTACAATATTAGAAATAAAAACAGCTTTTGTAACTTAAAATCTATTTAAACACATAAGTCATACATCTAAACTATACACCAGTGCTCAGTCCAGTGTACCTTAGACTTTATTTCTCTCATCCAGTACTTACAGAACTGTTATTGTACATGAGTTGTTTTTATACTTGTGCTCATTAGCATAAGTTAATGACTGAGCCATAAAGCAGTCCTTGTCAGCCTTTAAAGTTTTCTCTCTCCTCCTGCATGATGGTTTCAATCTGGTTTCCGATATTGAAGAAACACGGCCGTTCCTCAAAGTCGTACGCCCAGCACTGCTTCATTAAACTGTACACCTGGAGGGAAAAACAGGGATATCAGATTTCATTCTGCTGGGAATAAAAAAAGACAGTATACTTTGTTAATCTTTCTTTGCAGATTTGTATTTCCTTTTAAATGCACATACAGCATCTGAACATCTTCAAGCTTTACTTCTTAACTTCATTTCTAATTTAAGCAAGTTATTCAATGTCATTGGATGTTTCTGTTTTTTTGTAAATATATTTTATGCATTTTTAGCAACGAAAATAAAAAATTAGTCCTCAATTTAGGGGAATATAGTAGACCTGCACAAAATAATAGTCCCATCGCAGGCCTTGCAATTATTTTTAATTGTATTTTTTATTTAAATGGTCTGCATTTATATAGCGCTTTTCCACCTTCATGGTGCTCAAAGTGCTTTACATTAGCTTCACATTCACACACACAGACTCATACACCAGTAGGTTTCTAAGGTCTAAGGTCAGTCCTACTGGGGGCCTAAGTCAGAGTTCACATATATATATATATATATGTGTGTGTGTGATTTCTGATTCCCAGTCTTGTACTAGTGACTCTTCACCATCAAAATACTACCTCATAACACAATACTTTACTTTGAACTGTATTTGTGCCATTTCCCATAATATGGGCGTGTCAAAATATTACTGTTCATCTTGTGTTCATTTTGAAATTACACAATTTCAGTATTTTGTATCTGCATTTATACACATTTCATGTGGTTTATTTTAATGAAATTATTAGATTTTATTAAATTCCACCAACTATCAGAGTCAAGATTTGTAGAAAAACAGATGACCTAAAAATTATATCCAATTTCTGCAGTTAGTAAAACTTCCAATAAGGTAATTCCACTGTATTGTATTATCATACCTTGGGAGGACACTTTGGAGGAGGTGGCAGCCTCCAGTTATTCTTCAGAATATTTGCCAGGTGCATTGAAATAGACGAACCTTGCACATTGTGTCCGATCTTGTGCATACACATCTGTAGAGTGACATGAAAGAAAAAAAATTAAGATGAAGCTCAATACCTGAACCAGTTCAAACATAAAAATACTCCTCATGTGTTCACTTTTTAATTAGTAGGATCATTGGTAGCTACATGGTCCAAAACAGCATTTAACATTGTGACACTGATACTAATAGAACTTCATGCACACATTGCATACACAATAGAACATTAGAATCTAAACAAAATGATGAAATACTTCATTAGTTTCCAACAAAATCATGCTTAAAGGTATCCATCTGCTTTCTTCACAATTAAAGAGAATAAAAAACAATTTGAGTAACATGTTGACTCTCTCTTCAATGTAACTCAACATCATACTGTATGTCCATTTACACAAAAATAACACTGTGGAACAATTTGAAAAAAAAATCTGTTAAGTTACATTACTATGCTGATTAAACTAAAATAATTTTACTGATTACAAAATTGCAGTCAGTTTTTTTTCTAGCACGTCCAGTTTTTTCTCCATAGTTTACTCTCCAGGTAAGTTAAATTGTACTGGTTAGCTGTAGTCAGACTTTCCAGCTGATTATGACTGGATTCATCTACAGCGATGTGGAAATTTGCTTGTGCTGTTACCATGGAGACAGTGTGGTGAGAGGTGTGTGCAGAGGTGTGTGCAGCTCCCAATAGGTCAATATAATTACAGTAGAACTGTAGTAAACATATCCTTTATAAAAACATAACAGTGGTTAAAAAAAAAAAAAAAAAAAAAAAAAAAAAAAAAAACAGCCATGCCTGTTTCTTTCATATTCCATTGGATGTTAATATATAATTTATTTATTTATTTATTTTTTATAAAGCAATACATACCTGTAAACTACTATATTTTTATATGTTTTAAGACAACAGGGATGCTACAGTTCAAAAAACTTGATATGACAGAGAAAAACTGAGATCATGTTTTGGATTCCACACCAAAACATGTATTTAAAAAACATATAGATTTTTTGGTTTTGTTTGTTTTTTGTTTTGTTTGTTTTTTTAATTCAACCTTTATTTAACCAGGAAATATTCCATTGAGATTAAGAACCTGTTTTACAAGGGAGTTCTGGCCAAGACAGGCAGAAGTAATGCAACATATAGTTACAGTAATACAGTTTAAATTACAGACACATTTGACAATAAATAGTTGGTAAAAATCACATTTACAAGCAAATTAAGAACAGCAAGTGCAAGTTATGGATTGGCCTCACAACCTCTATTGTGTTCTCAACAGATGTGTTAAAAGTACTCACATAAAGTAAAGCTACTTATGTGAAAAAATACTGTGGTACCGATTCAACTCCTCTACTTAAGTAAAAGTAAAAAAGTACAATTTCTCAATGGCAATAAAGCACAAAAGTAAAGAGTAAAACCTTTTTCCATGAATGCAATAATACTTATTTAACCAGAAATAATCTGAAACGTTTAAAAAGTATCTAAATTAAACCCTTTAAAATTAAGTAACCATGTTGAAATTGTGTTCAATCAGGTCACAGTTACTCAGTTTTGTGTATATATATATATATATATATATATATATATATATATATATATATATATATATATATATATATATATATATATATATATATATATATATATATATATATATATATAAAAGTCACAATTGAAATAAAAAGTCATCATGAGATTAAAAAAATTCACAACTTTAAGATAAAATGTGAAAATTGTCAAATTAAAAGTCAAAATTGTGAGATAAAAAGTTACAATTATGAGATAATAGTCATCTAACTATAATATATAACGTCACAGTTTCTCTCCTCCACTGATTTTCCCTCTGACGTGACACATTTTTCATACTGTCACATCTGTTTAGGTTGAAAAAGTAACACATCTATTCTGAGAATGCAAAAAGTATAAAGTACAGATATTTATGCAAAAATGTAGGGAGTAAAAGTAAAAAATTTGCCACAAAAATAAATACACAAGTAAAGTACAGATACCTAAAAAAAAATCTACTTAAGTACAGCAATGAAGTACTTTTACTTCATTACTTTCCACCTCTGGTTCTCAATACCTTTAACAGTCAGATCAATTTTAACAAGTTGCTTGATTAACTTCTTTTCCCATTAACAATGATTAAAAAACAAACAAACAAACAGGGTAAACAACACAAAGGACACGTCAGCTGACATCTTACTCTTTTCGGGTTGGAGCTCCTGTCACAGTAGGAGAAGAGTTCATAAAGAACAACTGCAAAACTCCACACGTCTGATTTGTGTGAGAACTTGGACTCAGTGATAGACTCTGGAGCATACCTGTAATAGAAGAGAAAATACTAAATCATTAGCGCTGCATGATACTAGAAAAAACTGACATTGAGACTTTTTTTTTCAACCCTGCGATATATAAAATACTCAGGAGTATATAACAGCTGTGTGGTACCGACACTAGTTATGGCCTAATGCATCTCCACCAGGGAGAATCAGATGTAGAAGTAGACAGTGAGGATGTGTCCAGGGTGAGAAAAAGGGGACAGAAGGTGCACACATGAGCCTGCAGGGAACATTCTGCTCCTGAATTGGACGTTTCTATTAAAATAACACCAGTAGTAATCAATTGGCCATGGCGTTGTGTATTAAGTAGTTCAAAAGACTAGAACTATTCTGAAATTTGTAGTTTTTTTAAACCATAAAATTGGCTTGGGTGTATGCATCACCCCAATATTAGGTCATTGATTTATTTAGATGTGATACTTAAAACAGGAGCAGAACAAGAAGACTCAGAAAGTCCTTCTTCTCCCAAGCCATCACTGCACTGAAGTCACAATGACACCAGACACTGAGCCTCTGATGCTGCTGCACACAACATGTGTTTGATTTTATTATTATAGTGTCATACGTTTTATATTATAATGTATAGGTTTTATATTATAATGTGTAGGTTTTATATTAGTGTCATAGGTTTTATATTATAATGTATAGGTTTTATATTAGTGTCATAGGCTTTTATATTATAATGTGTAGGTTTTATATTAGTGTCACAGGTTTTTATATTATAATGTATAGGTTTTATATTAGTGTTATAGGTTTTTATAGTATAATGTGTAGGTTTTATATTAGTGTCATAGGTTTTTATATTATAATGTATAGGTTTAATATTAGTATCATAGGCTTTTATATTATAATGTATAGGTTTTATATTAGTGTCACAGGTTTTTATATTATAATGTATAGGTTTTATATTAGTATCATAGGCTTTTATATTATAATGTATAGGTTTTATATTAGTGTTATAGGTTTTTATAGTATAATGTATAGGTTTTATATTAGTGTCATAGAATTTTATATTATAATGTATAGATTTTATATTAGTGTTATAGGTTTTTATATTATAATGTATAGGTTTTATATTAGTGTCATAGGCTTTTATATTATAATGTATAGGTTATATATTAGTGCCATAGGTTTTTATATTATCATGTATAGGTTTTATAGAGTATTATTCCTACTGTTGCACCTGAGCTGCACCCTAAATTTTGTTGTTTTAATGTACAATGTACATTCAATCAATCAAACAGACGTGTAAATAGACAGGGGTGTGACTATGAGAGCAAATATGGCCTTTGCACGTAATTGTAATCCTTAGACATTACAAAAGGCTATTGAAAACTGATTATGAGTAGCATAAATGGGAATTGTTCACAAGAGCTTAAAAAATGATGCTACTAGCAATGCAATGATATAAGGTGTCCTCCAAGAAACAGTAACAGTCGTCATGGCCATTGTATTCTGTCATGAATAGTTGAATAACCTAAATATATTATATGTTAATGTAATTAAAGTGTGATTGCGATAATACAAATTTAGTGTTTAAATGTAATGTCAGAATCTGGCTTGGATCTGAATATAGATTTAAATATCTGTATAATAACATGTAAATATAACCTTTACATTTCCTTGACATGTATTCTATTTAATTAATCATAGTTCAGCCTCAATATGACAACTCTTTACTTCGTTAATCCCACTTTGTGGATTCTGTTATTGACATTCATTTATTATTAAAGCTGATTAAGGTGTATTTCAGAGTGTACATTTTTGTTAGCGGTTGGTGTAAGTATTGTTAATAAATATTGTACAATAACACTTAATGGATATAATTTCATATTTCTTTTTTTCACAAACACATGGTGGGCCACTGATGGGTTTTACTAGCGGTCCTACCACCAAGATTAGCAAGATTTCTGGGGGAAACTGTATAAATATAAATTAAGTATATCAATAATTTTTAGTTTTTTTAGTCAGGTATGTCACCCTAAGGTTTTGCGTAGCTCCCACTAGCCACTAGGTGCTGGCGCCACTCTCTGCTCATTATGATCCATTCACTTTACAGGTTCTTTCTAGTGGAATATTTACTAATCCATTGTATACATGTACATAAATAACACACCATCATATGTATTAAAAACATGAGCTGACCAGCAGTAAAGTCATTTGTTTTCTGATTCATCTTATTAAAGTATGTAAGATTTAGCACAGTAATGTCTAAAATATTGTACAAGAGTGAAGTACTTGTTGAGTTATACCAGAATATGGGGCTTTCTCCAGGCTGTGTGACTCGGTAGTACTCTTTGTCACAAGGAATAACCTTGGTCAGTCCAAAGTCAGCAATTTTCACCAGTGACTCGCTGGCCACGAGGATATTTCTGGCTGCGAGGTCACGATGTACATAACGCAAGGTCTGCAGATACTCCATCCCCTGGTAAAAAAAAAATATATATTTTAAAGACAAAAACCCACAAAAATAACATAATACTGTCTCCTTTATTCTATCCCTTAATTTACTCTGCACTAGTTATGAATCTGTGGTAACCTCCACTATATACATCCATGTCATTTGTTTGTCTGTTTGATATGCCCACACATTTGTAAACCAAAACAAGACATTTTTGCAAATATTTCATAAAAATATTTGGTCCAGTGTAAAAATTGAACAGTATTCAATGTTTTTACTCCACTACTGTATATATTTAAATGCTGTGATTGAGTTAAATTTATATCTACATCTTACCTTACAGATCTGTGAAGAGAACAGCATCATGCGCCTGGCGTTGACTTTAAGTCCGTGAATTTCTAAGTAACCGATCAGGCTCCCATACGGCAGGTATTCCATCACCAAACTCATACTGAGGCGACCTGTCAAAAACAGCTGCTGGTTATATTTTTTTGTACTTCACCCAGCTTTCAGATGCTGTAAATGTGATTTTTTTTTTTTTTATTAAGAAAAAAAAAGGAAAAAATCTTGAAGAAGTAGTGCCAGGCACAACAACCCCCCTCCCTTGCATACATTGGACCTGATATCTGTTATCATAGCTAAAACAAATTTTTGGTGGCTGTGACCTTTGACCTACATTCACCAAAATTGAATGGGATGTATTCTGGACCACCTTGCGCCTTTTCTAACAATTTCATAGAAATTGGTCCAGTAGTTTTTGCGTAAACCTCCTTACAAACAAGCAGACAGACAGAGATAGAGAATTTCCACATTACCCCTTGTCCCTTTTTTGGGGGGTAATTAAAGAAAAACATTTGCAAATTGAATAAGTGAAAATTATTTTGGTGTGATTTCTTGAAATAATATTTTCCAGATCTATTGTCTTATATTGTTTTTGGTTTTGTTTGTTTGTCCATTTGTGCAATTGTCCATTTGATTGTATGAATGAATGAATGAATGAACCAACTTATTTTGGCTAAACCATTTTTCTAGATGGTTCAGCTCCATGTCTACTTCCAGTATTAACTGACTGATGCCTGTCCTGAGCAGAATAAGCTTGTATCATCTGCAAATAACAAAAAAATAACCATCTTCAATAATATGGAAATGATACAAACATCATTTATATAAAGAATAAATCATTGTGGTCCCAAAATAGAACCTTGAGGGATGCCATAGGATACAGCATCATTACATAAAAAATACTGAACCAATTTACACAATAATTCTAGAAACAATCCGGGGCGGTCCAGGACAGATCCTATTAAATTTGGGTGAATATAGGTCAAATCTAAAGGTCAAAGTCACCAAAAATGTGTTTTCGTAATAATAAGAGATAGAGAAAATCAGGTCAAATGTTTGTGAGGGGCAAGGTTTGTTATGCATGGCACTACTTGTTAGGTCTCATTTTAAGTGTGATGAGATATTTGGACTAGAAATAAAAAAAAACCACACTTGGTAAGATTTAATTTTTTTCCAGTTTACGTGTTTCTTACCCATGCTGTAGCACACTCCTCTGTACTTGACAATGTAGTCACAGTGCAGAATGCTGAGGGTCTTGACCTCCTTCTGGAAGTCATCCAGGGTCGACTGCTTGTTCGGTTGCAGCTTCTTGACAGCGACCAATTCACCAGTGTTATCGCCCAGTGGGTCATAACGACAAAGTTCAACGCTGCCGAAATTTCCCTGCAAAAATTCATGCGTGTAAAATATGAATGAAAACATTTCCAGAATTGTTCCTTTTTTGCAGTGGACAGTGAAAACTTACTTTTCCCAGAGGTGAGATGTAACGCAAGTGTCTCTCCTCAAATAATGTCTGATCATGTTGGGAGGGGCTCAGAGCTCGCCAAACAGGACTTTGTGTCACTGGTTCAGTCGCATGTAGTATGACATAATCTGCAAAGGAATAATAATAATAATAATAATAATAATAATAATAATAATAATAATAATAATAATAATAATAATAATAATAAGTATTTACTGCATGTACAGAAGGATTTTAAACTGTAAATGTAGTCACATATATGTAACTATATTTACTTGTTCTGATTTAAAAAATCCTTTTTTTCAAATTCAGGACAGCAGAGTTGAATTTTACCAAAAGTATTTCTCATTAGCTGTTACCTGATGTGATTAGACTGTTGAGTTGGCGGATGATGCTGCGACAGGATGGTCTGAAGGCTGCCTGGTATTCCATGCACTGACTGATCAGATCAGCCAGTTCTGTCCACTGGGAGGGAGGCAGCTGTTGAAACGTCTCATAAAACTGCCGTTTCTAAAAAAAAAATGCATTTATTCATTCATTAATGTAATCCTTTAGTATCAAAATCCTGTTCAGATACAGTATATATGATTCTACTTAACAATTTTTGTATCATGTCATCTCACAATGATTCTGTTTAATATTTAGTACTTTATCATCATGTACGGTCAATGCTTAACTTATAAGAGGAGTGGGAGTACCCTGTCCAGGTCCCAGCCCCTGAGCGGAGCAGTTCCATTGTTGAAGATTTCCCACAAAGTGGCACCAAAGCTCCACTTATCACACTCTAGGGTCAGGTTGTCTGGGACCTCCAGTACCTCAGGGGCCACCCAAGGTATCCGGTCTAGGATCACTGCACATAGAGGAAAAGCAAAAGCCTCATGACTGACACTACCTATGTGCTGGTATCAGAGTGGGAAAATATGTCATGTTAACAGAAGATTAAAAATGTACTTAAATGCAATATACAGAATGAAATGTATTGAATTATTCAAATGAACTGAAGAACAGGTCTACAGCTGCAAACTATCAACAGGAACTGGATGTGTAGATTATTAAGAGTACAATGTATTTACTCTTAATCAGGGGTCTCAAACATGCGGGCCAGGGGCCAAATGAGGCTCACCAAATGGTTCCAATGGGATAAATTTGTAAAGTTCAAAAATTCCACATTCAAGATTCATGTGGAACTCAGTTTAGTTCAGGTTCCACATACAGAACAATATGATCTACAGTCAAATAACAGCAAAATAACCTACAAAAATAATGACTCCAGATTTTCTTTTTATTTTGATGCAAAAAAAAAATAATAATAAATAAAATACACTATGTCCATAAATAATGGCAACTTCAAATGTTTTGTCTTTGTTTTAGTGCAAAAAAAGCATTGAATTATGAAAATATTTACATTCACAAACTATCCTGGAACAACAAGCTGTGAATAACATGAACAAATATGAGCACCATGAAATGTCGAAAGAAAATGAAGCATAACTTTAACAATTTTCTGCTTCAGTGACTAAGTGTTTAATGTCTTTATAGATCTGATCCATAATACACATAGAAAAGATTTAGTCATGTTGTTATAATGATCTTTGTTTTACCATCCTTGTCCAGAAATGCAATGTTGATGCCTGGATCACTCAACTTGATGAAAGGAGAGTTTCCCTGCGATGGATCACCCTCTCTGGCCAGGAGCAGGTTTTTGGCACAGATATTTCCATGAACAATGTTCTTCTCCTCCTGCAAGATCATGTTACAACTAAAATTAGTGCCATACAGCTGTATCGTTTATGAATCTATATATTCCACTTATGTCCACGTCTATTCATAGTCATATGAGTAAATACCCAGTGTGTAAAATTTAAGAAGATTTAGGATTTAATTTTACAAATGGAGTATAATATTCAGAATTATTAGTGACAAAAATGTAAAGAGATTTTGTATTTTAAATGCCAAATGATCATCATGTGTATGGAATTTCATTACATTTTCAGGTTCAGGTTCAGGTTACTTTATTACAGTAATACCCATAGATACATTTGTTTTACAGTTGAAGTGGAAAAAAACCCAAAATGGTAAATGGACTGCACTTATATAGCGCTTTTCCACCTTCTCAAAGCACTTTACATTATCCTCACATTCACACACACACTCATCGTACACAGAGTAGGATTCTAAGGTTCTGTCAGTCCTACTGGGAGCCTAAGTCAGGGTTCAGTGTCTTTGCTGAAGGACAATTGGACAGCCAGAGCTGGGACGCAAACCGCTGACCCTTCAGCCATTGGATGATCCGCTCTACCAACTGAGCCACAGCCACCATTGAAACATCCACTTCATATTCAGACACACACATGAGCTGTCTATACAGAATTCAATTAAAACAAATGAGAACATAAAAGAATAATACATATGATTGAATAGAGTAAAACAATAATCCTCGGGGCTAAATAAAAACAGGTTTTTAAAAAAGCATAAAAAAAAGTTTAAAACCAGGACAAAAACAAAAGATAAAAAAAAAGATTGTGTCTTATGTCAGGGTTAAAAGATAGTTTTTGTATTTTGTGACAAGTTTACTTGTCCTTAAGCTTGAATGAATATTTATTTATTTATTTTCAAATTAGCAGATTTCTATCAAGGTGTTCCTGACACATGTGAGATATCCAACATATACCCAATGTATAATATCAATGCCATTTTCAAACAAAACTGTATTAAACACTGATAGACAGGTGAACTATAGATTTCCTCAGTTCACCTGTTTTCCCTCCTTTGGCCATAATGATGCATTTACACACATACACAGATAATGGGATTTTCCTCTGCATATGAAAACTGATCTTACCAGAAAGTTGAGAGCTGATGCGAGCTGTTTGGCTACGTCAAGTTTCCAGCTCACTGAAACAGATCTCCCCCTCTTTAAGTAAAGGTCAAGAGCCCCGTACTTGACAAATTCCTGCACCATGATGTCTGTAAAAAGGGTTTGTTTTAATTGTGCTTCAAACCAAACAAAGCCAGACAGAAATGCGTACCCACAGACAAGGACATAGAGAGACTGGACTGGGGTCATTTGAGGTTTCATGAAAGATGTTTTTACATTTGCACATGTATTTTACAGAAAAAATGGAAATGGAAAAAAAAAAATTTGACCACGCCTTGTATTAAAAAAATTCATTTTAATACCTGGTAAAACTAAAAGTAATTTTTTTTAAAAATATATATAATGATGAGTAACAGAATAGCTCATAAGAGTTTAATTTTAAGAGCAGATATCCATCAATTTTCCGTGGTTTTCCTGATTTTAACCAAACTCACTCAATATCTGTGGTATTGTACTGACAAAAACAGTGTTGTTGTTTTAGTCACATGATACACACAGGAGTTAGCACTTGTTTTTCATGACTTTTAATGGTCTAATACTTTTTTCCCATGACTGTAAGCCTGAGGTAAATGCAATACTTGAAACCATGTGTGTTTTCAACTCAATAAAGACTCAACAAGATCTAGAAAAAAATGTAAGAAATGAATGTCATAATCAGATGTATGCTTTGTACTTACTTTTTGCTCCACAAACACTAACGCCGTACACAAGAAGGAGGTGTCTGTGTGAAATCTGACTCATCAAACTGGCAGCTTCAAAGAATGACTAATGGAAACGAAAAAGCAAGAAAAGATGTTTAAGATTACACAACAAAACTGAAAAATCAACAGATGATCTACATTTTTGGTCGTATTTTTAAGAGTGTATTGTAACCTCCCAACAGTTCTTGTGAAGCCCATCAAGTTGTTTGAGAAGAACTTCCGTCTCACGTTTCTCCCCGTCATGAATGTCGGTTTTGGTGCCTCTGAATATTCGGGAAAAGGATCCCTGTCCAAGGCTTTCACCCTTATAGAGACACAAATAAAACAAACCCTGCTCCGTCACAAACATTTTAGCTCTTAATGGACATTTCCCTCTCAAAACATGAAACTATGGATTTCAGTTTTTAAGGTAAAATCTCAAGGTCAAAGGTCATGATGCCATTTTGGAGCCTACATGTAGCTTCCTAACTGTCAACAATAGTAACCGAGTAATTATCCGCACTCTTCTTGGAGTAACGACCATTTAAAAAATCATGTGACCTTTATTTTGACCTTTCTAGGTCAATCAAGGTCAAAGGTTATGATGTCATTTTGAAGCCCATGCCAGGTGTCCTGTCTGTCAATAACAGTAACTAAGTCTCTGTCTCCACTGCTTTTTCTGTTATAGTCCATTTTAGTTTTTTAGGTATATACTGAGTGACCTCTGACCTCTTGGGTCAATAGCAGGTCAAAAACTATACACACATGATGCAGAATTGAAAGACCAGTATTTTGGTGCTCATTGGAAGTCTCAAAGATGAATAGTTTAAAAGTTCTATCCAAAATTTCATTTGGACCTTTATCTTCAAATGTGTCCTCCATGGTTCTGATGTTAATGCACATCAACAGTGAGAGCAATAAGAAGCTATACGTTAAACTGAGTATACAGGAATGAAAAGGAAATTCCTGCTTTGCTCTATCTCTCATCATTATTAAAACACATTTTTGGGTGACCTTGACCTTTGACCTATAGTCACCAAGATTTAAAGGTGTCATTCCATTGTTATTTCATTAATATTGCTGTGTTCTCCGTTGTTATTGAATGCATTATGTGTGGGTTCTATTTAACAAAAATGTCTGGATTGCTTTGTTTCCAGCTGTTTTTGGAGGGTAGAACAACAGAGTTTACCGGTACTTCCACATACATGTCCATGACGCAGTAATGAGGCGTCCCATCCCAGAGTAGCATCCAGCTAGGTTTCCTGCCGTCGCTTGATTTGAAAATGTACAGGGAAAAAACAACGCTTTATTTTTACAGAGAGCACATGCTCAGCCATTTTTTTCAAGTTTGTGCAGCAGCTGCTGTGGCATCGTCTTCTCTTGTAGATGCTGATGCTAATGCTACTTCAGATTCACTGCAATGGGGGACGGGCTTAACCCCACGTGTGTGACACCTATGTCCTCGTGACATGTAGTGGACAGGCTTTTTCGGAGTCGCTCGTTTCTCAGTGTAGTTTTCTATGAATGGGAAATACAGCCAGTAGAGGTGACACACCACTTTCAAAGGCAGCATGTGTTGGTAACTCAGGGCGACCCGTCAGGTTCCAAAAGGAGCGTTGAAAAGTGGTTTTCAACAGAATTACACCTTTAATGGGATCTAGTCTGGACCAATTTGCATATTCCAGAACATTTCATAGAAATTGGTTCAGTAGTTTGTGCGTAAAGTTGCTCACATGGATGGACAGAAAGACAGACCAAAAACAATACCCTTCAGGGGGCAGGGTAATCACATGGTAAAAGCTGGTAAATAGTGGCAGAGGGAACAAGCAAGTAGTAAAACCTTTTTGATTCCAATAATGATTTACACCAGTGATGTGATGATGACCACTCACCCATTTCAGGTCCTCATATTTGATCATGTGGAACTGGATATGACTGAATTTGTTTCTTTCAGGCATTGGGGACTCTTGATCTTCAATGGAGCTGCCTTTGCGGATGATGATGAGGTTTGTGAGGTCTGTAGTAACAACACCAAATGCAGTATAAGTATATTATACGTATCCAACAGTATAATAATTCTAACACAAGTTCGTAACCTGTGTACTAGTCTCTTGAATAATTGGTGGAGTCTTATTTAGCTGTGATGTAAAAGTAAGAAAAGGCTTCTGTTCACATCATACATGGAATGTGTGTGTCAGTGTTTGTGGACTGATGACGCCACAGACAGAAGGACGGTTGTGGCTCAGTTGGTAAAGCGGGTCGGCCTATGACTGAAGGGTTGACGGTTCAAATTTCAGCTCTGTCTGGCCAAATGTTGAAGTGTCCTTGGGCAAGGCAGTGAACCTTCAATTGCTCCCAGTAGGTCTGGGAGAACCTTGCATGGCAACAGCTGCCTGCTGGTGTGTGAGTGAATGGGTGGATGTGAGGATAATGTAAAGTGCTTTGAATACTGTGAAGGTGGAAAGCACTATATAAGTGCACTCCAATTACCATTTACTTAGGATTGACTTGTATTCAGATAAGAATAAAAAGCCCCTGCCATAGTACGTGTCAGTCCTGTTAAAGCCCCTCCCATAGTCTCCATCAGTCCTGTTAATGCCGCCCCCCACAATCTTTGTCAGTCCTATTAAAGCCCCTCCTACAGTCTGCGTCAGTCCTGTTAAAGCCTCACCCAAAATCTGTGTCAAAGGGAATTTTTGTGTCAGTACCATTTAGAATAAATGTTTTTTTTCTTTGTATTCTTGTGCAAAATCCATACAACATATCACTATTATGAGACTACATGAATAACATTTAGGTCAAGCTGAACATTTTTTCCTCGTTACTGCATTTTTGGGAGTTATAGCCACATAAAACATGGTCCCGCTCATTTTGGATGGACATTTTTGACTGTTTTTTTTTTTTTGCATTTTATACAAAATATATGCATTGAAATGTCAATATAAAGAAAGAGCACATCATTCCTATGTAGTCTTAAATTGAAAATACTCTGAATTTTGATTTTGAAAAATGTGGTTAAAACAGACTACTGTTGAATAAATAAATACAAATAAATAAATAATATCACATGATTGTAACTTGACAAACCTTTGGGTCGTGGCGGACAGCAGCGGCCAAGTTTGACAGGTACTTCAGCCAGAAGCAGCTTGTTGTGTTGGTAAAAGTTAGTGAGTTCTGTCAAACTGGAAAATGTTTTGTGGACTCCAGGAAGACGAAATGTCTCATTCTTGATAATGAGACAGTCTTTATAATCCAGCCCCAGTGGAGTCTGCAGATAATGTCACATAAAAAGAACATGTCAGTGAACCATCACACTTGAAAATTAAAGTACTTTTCTAAAATGTTGCTTGTTTTTTTGTGCAAATGTTGAAAGTGTCTTATGTTTTGTGTTTGTTTCTAAAAAGGCATCGTCTGTGCATTATATAAGGAAGGAATGATGGAAGCAAGAGATAAATTATGCTTTAAAGGGGTGGGTGAAAAGAAGGAAGGTATGAAAAGAAAAAAATACCCTTTCAAAAGGAAGAAATGATGATTTTAATTCGATTATGTTCATTTTATGATAGCCCTTCAATTATTAAGGGTAACTGTTTTACCTTTCTAACACGTTTTGACAAAATCTGAAGTATTCCTGATTTTAATCGTGAAGAAACAGTGGAGTGATGTTTTTGTCTGTCTGTTAGTAAGATACTTCAGAAAGTTATGGATGGATTTGACTGACATTGTGGAGGGGGGGGTTGATCTGCCTTGGCAGAGTCTGCGCTCTCCAAGTGCTTTTCTAGTTATACATCGTTTTAAATGTAACTCCACATTGCTTAGTATTGAAGATGAATGGATGGACAGATAAATGGACAATATTACTGAGAGACACAATGATATAGAAAAGAAAGGAAGAAAGCTTTTAAAAGGATAAAATTAGGAAGAAAGAAGGGACAGAATTAAGCCTTTGAGGGTAGTATGGATGGATTTACCTGAACACAAACAGTTAGGAAGAAGTTGTCATAGTTCTTGGGACTCTGCCGCAGAACGAAGGCACCACCTTTAAATCCAGACCTTTTCAATTTGTTCACTGCAAACTCTGATCTATTTAGGACAGTGTTGAAGAAAGAAAGAAAGAAAGAAAGAAAGAAAGAAAGAAAGAAAGAAAGAAAGAAAGAAAGAAAGAAAGAAAGAAAGAAAGAAAGAAAGAAAGAAAGAAAGAAAGAAAGAAAGTATTATTTCTTAGATGTTCTACAAAAATTACACAGAATATTTCAAATAGATGTATTAATATTTAGTAAATCTTTGGTAGACAGTCATAGAAAAAACTATCACACTCTTGAAGTCATCAAAAACAATGGTTATGCAATCAAGTACTAACTCCTGTGTGCATCAAAAAGAAAACATGGAATGAATAAAAGCACTGTTTTTGTCACTACAATGCTATAGATATTGATGGTTAAGAAAACATGGAAAATGGATAGATTTCACTTCTGAAATTAACTACTTTTGTTGCAATCATTATATTTGTCCAAATAGATCTACCTTTACTTTTGCGCAAGGTATTAAAATGAACAAGAAATTGAAGAAAGTTTTTTTTCCCCCACAATTGTAGATATTTGTTTTGAGATGATCCTGGGGCTGTTTCAGAGTGCACATCAAAGGTAGAGCATTAAGAAAGTATAGATGGTTAAGACATGGCAAATGTAACGAATCACTGCACTGCAAAACATTTTCCAAGTGTATTTTTCTTATTTCTAGTCAAAATATCTCCTCACACTAAAATAAGACCTAATCAACGAAAAAGTAACTTTTCAGTGAGATATAAGAACTTATTTTTAGACCATAGAGCTTGAAAATGTAATTTCAAGTAATCTTACCAAGGTCATTTTCAGTTGTTAAGTGTGTATACATACATATATACATATATATATAAAATTACCTTGGTAAGATTACTTGAAATGACATTTTCAAGCTCTAAAAATAAGTTCTTACATCTCACTGAAAAGTTACTCTTTAGGTGATTATGTCTTATTTTAGTGTGAGGAGATATTTTGATTAGAAACAGGAAAAAAGGTCTTGGAAAATGTTTTATTTTTGCAGTGCACAAGAAACTGTTTAATGGTTTTATTGAGCATAAAATTCAACACATTATACAGTAAAATCTGTCTCAGGCTTAACAGTAAAATTCAGCTATGTAACAGACTCTGTATTTGTCTAAATTACTTACGTTATAGGGCCATGACAATGATTTCTTATGCCCTCAAGAATACTTGGAGGGGCAATATCTTGACAGAAGTAGTGGGTTGACTCTGTGGTCAGTCTGAAGTAGCCGTCAATAAGGGACGCAAATGAAAGAGCTTCTTTAAGACTTGGGAACTTGGCTTCCTGAAGAACAAAAATAAGAATTGCTTCTATGAAGTAAAGAAAAAGGTAACTCCTGTATACGAGGCAGAAAATTTTAATTGGTTAAATATAAAATGTTTCTTTTACCAGACATCTGTCATCTCTGCGGGTTATTGTCACCATTCTGCTGTCCTGTGGGACATTTTCATGACACACTCTCTTAATACTGATGTCGATAATTTCTTGGAAATCACAGAAGGTCTGCCATTCCTGAAAGGGAAGAATAGAGGCTGATTAGAGGAGGCGAGGGTTCCATCAGCAGAGTGTCATAAGTATTAAATGATATAGTGAGCTGGGTCCAAAAAAGCTAAATAACACACTAACATGGGTATTTTTTGATACAGATATTTATAAAAAAAAAAACATGTTGTTGTTGTTTCTTTAAATTCTGCCCAAGCAATTTAATGTTTGTCTACAAACTGGTATATATTTTCAGACAATCCATTGTTTCTGGTAGACCTACAGCTGTAGACAATGGTGGAGAAATGGGTTTACACTGTAAACTTTAATTTAATTTTTTTAAGTAGTCCCGAAAAACGATGTTTTAGAAACAGTAATATATAAGACTACACTATTTAAATCCATCTAAAAATATTTTTACTGTGCAATTTAAGATTTGATTTTAAATAGAATTATGTAACAATTACAATGTATTATTATTGATTTATTTATTTTAATTTTGGCCAGTGGGAAAGGGATAGTTGTGTGAACAGGATATAAAGCATTTATATTTTAGTATGAAGACAGGACCAGAGCATACCAGGTGCTTAACTTTCCAATTCAATTCAGTTCAGTTCATTCAATGATTTTATAACAGAATTAAGGTGCTTTTAAGAACTCTCAGTCTGACACATATCGACCTTCATGGCCTGGTCAGATGGTTTGAGATTTAATGTTCCTTTTTTTTTTTGGACAAATAACAAAATGATGATTAGAAAGAACAATAGTCAGGCAAATTTTTGTTGAACCAGAACCTGAGTCCATCTTGAACGATTCATTCTTACCATGTCGTCACTTGGCTCACTACTTCCATTGGTTTGAATTCCAGTTTCTCCGATGACCTGCAGATGAGTGAACGATGACTTCGACTCAGACGAAGAAGGATTCACTTTGAAGATTTCCTTGCCCAGAGACGGTTCAATGTTTGCCAGTTCAATTAGGTACTTGACTTTTAAGCTGCACTCGTCCACTGAGCAGTTCCCAAGCTTCTTTAAGAAATGCTTGAGGGTGTTTCGGATTCTGTATCGATCAAAGCGATTTCGCTTCTGGATCTCATGACGATGTGACTTCGGAAGGCATGACTTGTAGCTGAAAAAGAAACTTCAACTAAAACTATATCCTTTACAACTGTGTCCAAATGTCAAGTACAACATTCAAACAAATTGCTTCTACCTCTTTGACACTTGTTATATTTAAAGCACGACCTGTGCTTTGTGTCTCTGAGAAAACTTCCAGGCCACGAAGGCAAAAGGTGTAAATGGGAATGAAATGCTTTGAGATCAATCAGCGGGCTAGATTGGTAGCCTCGGCTTGTGATGTAAGAGTTGTCAGTTTGATTCCCTGGCCTGTTGAAGAGTTTTGGCTGATGTGCCCTTGAGCAAGGCACTTAACCCTCCCCTCTCATTTGTTCCCCAGGCACCTGATGCTGCTCCTAGTGTATGCAATGTGATGTGTGATGGGTTAAAGGTAGAAGACAAATGCTGGTTGTGGTGCATGTTTATCTGTGTGACAAACTACTACTGACAAAACTAGGGTTACACCATCGGAAATGACCACTGGGGGCAGAGGTGGGTCATTCCAGGTTCATAAAGTCAAAGTCCAACCATGTGTTGGTTCAAATCTCTTTGATGAACACAGGTGATTCCACTAATTATCCCATTTACCTGGATGAGGCATTGTGCTCATCAAAATGGGCTGATTCAATGAATAGGTTTGAACCAATACATGGCAGGACTTTGACTTGATGGACCTGGAAATACCCACCTCGGGCTGGGGGTCTATAACTGAATGGCTGCAATCCTTAAAGATATCATGAATTAGGTATCCCTGGGTCATGACCTTTCATTTGCACTGGATTGGAAGTCAATTAGACAAATAATTTCAGATGTGAACAAAAAAGTGTTTAGTGATTTTAAACATTTGAGCACCCACTTGTGGGCAATCAAGAAATGGCAAATCATCCAAAATTGAATCAGTTCTTCCTCTTCGTGAAAATATAGAATTTGTAAACCGAATATTTTTCAGGTTATCATATTAACATGAAGGCTATCTGGTGATGGCAGTGCCGGATATCCTTTGTGTTAAAAGGATAGTTCGGGACTTTGGACATTAATCTGTATGATATCCCTATCAGCAGTGCCGTACAGCCACACCGACCTACCCCCGACAGTGTCCTGTGAGCCGAGTTGTGGTGCAGTTTTGGACAAAAGGAAAGTAGTTTGACAAGTTTGCTGGGACACTTCCCAAAACAACATGTGTTCAAAAGAGTGAGTTAAAAACTTGCAGAGCAGTCAGTAGCATGACAGCACATACTGATACTAAATGACAGAAAGTCGGGCGAAGTGATTGTGAGGTGTGACTTTTTCATGCATACTAGTTTTGTGATGCAAATAAGTCACTCTTTTGAACACACTTCACAAAGTGTGGATATCTTAGGCCCAATCAGCACAGAAATGAATTTGCGTGAAACCGATGTATTTTCTTAACAGATTTGCCTTTCGTCAAAATGGGACCAGTGTCATGGTCCCCAAAATGATATCTTTGGAAAACAGGTCCCAGAGTGGGAAGATCGGGAGACGGTGCTGTTTCTACACCCATCTTAACCAGTAAAACGTGTGTTCACACCTATGCCATGACCACATGACCGGAAAAATCACCAATCTTATGCCTGTAGAATTCATTCTCATCACAACACAGCAACAATGCAAACAACAGAGTAGCAGTGGTGAATGCATTGCTAAATGTTGTGTTGTTGTTTGTGTCTGGCGTGTGTGTTGCACCGGTAGAAAAAGGATGTGGCCGCATGTGCACTACTTTACTTCTTCTATTGTTCTCTTGTATCCGGTGGGACTGGCTTACAGTGTGCATAGCGGTGTGGCATATGAATTGCATCATTTTCAGCAAGCTTTTCATCCCCATGCTGACGCAGATTTTTTACTGAAACAGTTCAATTTTTACGTAATATCTTTTTGACATGTTTCAAAACTATTGAACTTGTCTGGACGGAACCTTAATCTTTTCTGACAATACTGTGATACATGTATAAGACGCTTAAGTTAAGAAGTATGCACCTATATTATACTCTGATAAATATTTGTATTTATATCAGCAGTCCAATATTATATATGCATACAGATATAGTGACAGCAAGGGTGTGTGTGGGGGGGGGTTAAGTGGGTTATGTGTGTGAATTAGGGCATGAACGACTTTAGTTTTTTTCAAGTCGACTTATCAGTCAATAAAGTCGATGTTCAGTCGACTTGTTGTGATGACGTCATCACATTATCAGCTAAGGAACAACACAGACACGCGGCTTAAAAAAACACACACACTGACACACGTCTGTCCAGCAATGAGCAACTTGTATTAAAGTTCACTGTAACGTAACAATATCCACTGACAAGACACAAGCATCAACATTTTAACCCCAACAAAAAGGCTAACGTTAGCAAAGAGTTTTTTGTTAAAATTAACTGAACAACATCAGTAGGTGAACATATGTCTGCATGTGGTCTGGACCCGCTATAAAACCAGACTGTCCAGACGTCTGTAACGGGTCCTCACTTTTTATATTAAGTGCAAAAAGTTTAAGGCACCACCCACCACACTGTTTACATCATATTTGGAAAAAAGGAGCACGCTGCTCACACAGGTTAGCTAGCAGATGCTGCTTATATCACGCAAATTAGCTAGCTAATGCCTCTTCAGATGACAGTGCTGTTTTTTTGTCATCTAAGTGGAAATAAAAGAGAGTGACAGACACACATGTGATGTGTGTCTGTCACTCTCTTTTGTTTTGTTAGCCCACAACAACTGTCTTACCTGCAGAAGCCACGTCTTGTTTAGGTCTGACTGTGTTTGCTCGCCGAGAGAGAGAGAGAGAGAGAGAGAGAGAGAGAGAGAGAGAGAGAGAGAGAGAGAGAGAGAGAGAGAGAGAGAGAGAGAGAGAGAGAGAGAGAGAGAGAATAACATGCAACTTGTCTACTCCTCCAAATTTAAGTCGACTCGTGCAAGTCAACGCGTCTGTTAATGCCCTAGTGTGAATACCAGTGTGTATTGTGTTTTTTTTAATTCAATAAACATCCAAATATAAATGTTTAATATGACATATGCAAATAAGAAATGCTGTAAACATATTTTGTATGCAAATACCTGACGGTCTTGCAGAGCTCCTTCACACTCTGATGGCGCTCTTTAGCCATTCTCCACAAGTCCAGCACGGCCAGACCGAGGCATTCCTCTTGGGTACTCAAAGGTGGAGACACTCCAGCCTCACTAGCTATGAAGTCATTCCTCAGCTGTGTGCAAAAACAATCAGTAATGTACTTTTCAATAGACAGACAATAGATGTTCAGTCTTTTTCCATAATTCATTGAAAGTAGCATGTTCTAGATCAGAGGTGTCAAACATAAGGCCTGTGGGCCAAATGCAGCCCCACCAAAGGGTCCAATCTGGCCCATGGGATAAATTACACTGAATATATTAATAACAAACAAAAAAATCATTTTAATTCAGGTTCCATCTCAAATGAATCAGATCAGTAAAGTATAATGATAATAACCTATAAATAATGAAAACTGTAGATTTGATCTTTTTTTTAGTGTAAAAAGGGAAAATTACATGAAAATCTTTATATTGACAAACTATGTTTTTACAAAAAAGGGAATAACTTGAACAAATGTGAACAACCTGAAATGTCTTAAGAGACGTACTGTAAGTGTATTTTTTTTAACCAATATTCAGTCTATTACTAAGTGAGTTTTGTGTTTATAATTGTAATGTTAGTTGCAATTGCGGCAAAATATTGTTAAAATTGCACTCGTTTTTCTTAAGACCCCCCCCCCGCTGTTATTATTTAACTGATCTGGCCCATTTGAGATCATATGGTGCTGAATGTGGCCCCTGAACTAAAACCAGTTTGACACCTCTGTTCTAGATCCTCTGTTACAGTTCATTCTTTAACTTTCTATACTTTCTTGGTTAATTCCACAGTCATTTTCAGTTGAAAAACCTCTCAGCTGGCATGTCTGTTTCTGAACATGAAATGTCATACCATGGCAATATGGCCCTATTGTTTATCTGTTGTTGGGTAACCTACTTTATTGATGATTCTGTAAGTTAATATGGTTTATATTGGAAAGATGGAAAGACTAGCAGTGAAGTACATTATGGTGAATAAGTTAATTCATGTACTTAATAAAAATTATTGAAATCATATATTTATTTAAAATATATTGTCAGTGTTCACCCAATTTCCTGTTTAGATGCATCGGCTTATAGAATTAGAATTTATGTATTGAATTATTCTCATTTGTTATATGTAGGTCACTGAGACGATATATTGAATCTGCCTTTCTGGATCATATTTGCCAATTTAGGTACTACTGACTCCTAATTGGCTGGTTGAGTCATGTGAGGTATTGTGTCCGGGGGTGCTATAAAGCTAACTGCTGTGTGAAGTAAAGCACTGTTCTAGAAGAAATCCATCTCTATCGTGCAGCATCATTTTATAAAGAATGAACCATGAACCATTAATGAATCATCACATTACAATTCTATGAATCTGGCCGAAGAAATGTAATTTTAAAGCTATTGTATTACAAAATTACCAATATCTCCTAAAATATCAGTCCGATTAACTTCCCAGTTTAACTAGTCACTTCCTTGACCAAAAATACATTAGGATTCCAAACTGCAGCAGTCACCTCTTCCTGGATTTTGTGTAATGCCCAAGACACACACACACACACACACACACACACAGTTGCAGAATCCACACAGATTCCACTTCCTTTAAAGTATTACCTGAGCAAAAAGATAATCAATGACACTGTAGTCAAACACAGGACTGATTCTGTCTCTGGTCAGACTATAGCGATAAGATGTTCTTGGTCCTTGTCCATACCAGTTTCCAAAAAAGAACCTTCACAAGAAAAAGAAAACTTCAGCTTAAAAACATATAAATTGAACACATTATGTTTATTGTGTTTGTAGGAACTATAGAGAGTGACTTTTGAATGTTTTACCCTTTTTATATTTCTGATATTTTCTAAAAAAAATTTAAAAAAAAATGCATTAACTTTCTGAAACCAGTCATATAACAACTGCCTGCCTTCATTTGTGTATTTGAAAGGAGTAGGAGGAAGTAAAACTTATTTAATCTTTTGAATTGAAATTCTTCAGTGTTTTTCTTTACTTACCTGACTCGAAAATGAATTTGTAAATTGTCATCTGTGTTGAACATGTGTGATGGAGGATACCAAAATGAGAGGTCAGAAGAAGCCAGAGCAAAAAGACTTTGGTAGACTGGCAGGATTCCTGAAGAAAGAGGTAAAAAAAAAAAAAAAAAAAATTACAAGTCAAACCTGATTTTATAAACTTCCTCTTGTTATTAGACTTGTGTTTTGAATGTAAAAAGCATACCACATTTCATGGCAGCTTGAATGCAGACATTTTCAGCAGAGATTTGTCCAGATGATATGTGTATTGTAGTTGCATCCTTTGTTGCAGGGAAGAAGTAGAGGTGGATTTTCAAACTGGGACCAGTACTAGAACTGGACCTCTGGCTGCCTACCCGGTCTCTGAAGACCAGAGGAGTTGACTCCTCCTCACTCAAATCCATGAAGATGTCTAAGGCAAAAAACAATAGGCGGAGGTTAATTTTCCATGAATTCCAACAGAAAACTGATACATTATTTATTTATTTATTTTGATTTGTTTTATTTGGTATAAAGGGACAATGTACATTAATGAACATTTCTGTAAATGCACCCAATTGTAGCAAAAAGGCGAATATGCATTGGAAGTCCATCATCATTATTATTAAGATACTAAGCCAATTTTATAGCAGTTCCCAAATTTATTTTTCCTCTATATCTAACTTTTCTTAAGGGATTTATCACCATTGATTACAATATTAATCTCCTTATTATGTGTTTTTTTCAGTGAAAATCATATATATTCCTATATTTAATTCACTGATGATATAAGTTCATAAAAGCTCAAGTTAAAGGCAAGGTTTATCATATCAAATACAGAGAAAATTCCAGAAAATTTGATTTTTTTCAGTTAAATATACCACTAACTGAACATAAATCAAGTGTCTCCACCCACTGTCATTTATCAAACTCCATGGGTTTCACTGGTGAATCAATGTTGTAGAACAGGCATCATGGATTAGCCGACTCCGGTCTAGATCTAGACCAGGAGATGGTTCTGTCTGAACCCGTGACCAATGGCAAAATATTAGTGTAATGTGTGGTGTTATAGTTCACTATTCATCTTATCAGTAGACACGCAATGTCTGTATGTGTAATGGTTTTGCGGTTGAAAAAAAAAACGTTATTTATCAGCACCTTTCAAGATTCTCACGGCGCTTAACAAACAGAATTAAAATGCTATTTTTAATTCTGTGCTATGCTATTTGGAATTTTGAGAGAGAGCTTTTTCTATTGATAAGGTTATTATTAAATTGATTTATTTGAGAGCATGTCACATGTGTGAATATTTAGACCTACTTTGAACTATGGTTATATTAGTTTGTTTTGCAATGTGTGTTTTTCTATGGAAAATAAATTTGCTGGTGCACACCCAATATTTTTTTCTGGTTATGTCAGTGTTACAGTTTACAACGTTAGATTGTGTTATAATTAAGATCATGAGACACCACACCAGGTTTGAGTTATGTTAGTTATGTCGTGTCAGTTATGTTTTTTTTTAAGCAATGAATTCAACAATCACACAAGGAAGTAGAAGACAGCGCTACTATAAACTAGAATAGAGAATGAGGAGGCCAAAGCGTTTATGTTCTGTATCGCATGAATGTTAATTATTCAATCAAATATGGTATCTAATGTCAAGAATGAAGGAGTTTAGAGAGAGTTAGGAGATGAAGAATCCAGCGGCAGGTCATACTACGACGTATGTTAATTTCACAACATTAACCCAAAAGCAAAACCATGTCGTCAGTCCGTTTATTCATTACTTTCTCTGTATTTTTTTTTTCCAACACACAGCTGACACTACATAGATGATTTTAAAGATAGAGATCCTGTAAGATAAGGAAATAGGCGTGGTCTGGACTCTCCCAATCACCAAACACCTGCGTCATATAGTTCCTAGAGCAGTGTTTCTCAACCCTGGTCCTCGAGGCACACTGTCCTGCATGTTTTAGATGTCTTTGAACACACCTGACAGTCATTATCAGTCTTCTGTAGAGCTGGATGATAGGCTGATTATTTAAATCAGGTGTGTTTGGAAAGAGAAACATCTAAAACATGCAGGATAGTATGCCTCAAGAACCAGGGTTGGGAAACACTGTCCTAGAGAACCAAAAAAAAAGACCCTGCTATGCCTGCAAGTAGGGATGGAAAAGGTTAGGAACTACAAAAGGTTACTACAGTGGGAAAGCACCAAAAGAAAAAAGGAATTCTACTCAGTTTACAATATTGTTTAATTTATTCAGAAGTTTCCCTTTTGTTTGACTTTAAATAAAAGCCTTAAACTTATTTGACTGCATGGCACTACTTGTATTTATGATAAAAGAAATTGGATATGTTGATTAATTTCTTGCATTTGAAGTTGAAACGTAAAGAATTAGTTACTTTTTTAAAATGTGGACTTTGGCTCAGAACTTCTACTTGAGCAAAATGTAATAAACGGACCTTGGGGACTTTTAATTGACTACCCCTGTTGGAGAAGATGATGGCCTTTCCATGTTCACTATGGGGTCTCTGAATGTCCAAACGGGTCATATTTAATGACCATGAAAAGATGACAAACTGTATTTTACAACAATTATTTACATGTGTTGAAAGTATTTGTGAATTAACAGGTAAAATCAATAGGCGGTTTTGATTACCAGTGGATTTTTGAGTCTTTATCATTTAAAATGGCATCATTTCAGTCACTTTAACAGTACATTAAATATTTGCTAGTTTGTGGGAACATTTTCTGGAAAAAGCCATTCAGTCATGTTCCCCACCAAACCTAGAAGTGAGTCTTGAAAGTTTTCTAGGTGGTGATCTGCCGGAAACCCCCACAAAAACTACATGTGACATTTAATGGTATTTAAGAGGATGTGTCAGATGAAACTGCTCTGAATCAGTAATACAGTCTCGAACACATGCTATTTATAAGACATGAACTTTGGCCAAATATCCAAAATATTCATTATATATCATATTTTACAGTTAACAGAACCTGAATCACATAAAAATGAGAACTAGTGCAGATCTTAGCCAAGGCAGATCAGTTGTCCCCCACCCCCGTCACCACCAAAATGTAATCATCTGTTCCTTGTGCACTGGCACAAGGAACAGATGAAAGTGTAATCAAAATCTGTCTGTTTTTCTAACAGACAAACAAACTTCAATGTAAGCATGACTTCCATAGATAACATTTTCAGTAACATCTACACTAGATTTTGCAGTGTTAATTTGGAGACAATGGGACCAAATACACTCTAGAAGAAGTTAAATGAACTCTCTAAGTGTTGATTTAACACTGCAAAATTTACTGTGTATTAACAATTTTATTTTTAAAACATTCACTATGTGATCTAAAGTAGAATAAAATAAAATACAGTAAAATACTGTAATATTAGATGGTAATCCATACAAAAGCAACTTAACATATTAAAAAATTAAAGATACCAAATATGATTTTATCAACAACCGGGCATTTGTCCAATAATTACCTTTATATTTGTTCAGTAGAAGTCCTAATGTCGATCATTTCCTCCTGTAAAACTGAACTTCTGTCTAACTTCAACAGTGTTGTTCTGTATGTGTTTTAGCAGGAAGTATTCAATAGGATTTCCTGTTTTAGACCAGTAGATGCAACTCTCACTCGTTCCTTCTCTTTAACCCGTTAACATGCAATGCCAAGACATTAAACACTAAATGAATATTGTATGATACAGACAAAGGTTAATTTATTTTTTTACCAATTACAGGTAGTTATTGTAACAATGGGAACAATAAAAAAAGGAAATTATCTGATGATTGTGTAAATTCTATTTTCCTTTTTGTTGCATATCATATTCTATTATGTGACTGTAGGTATTTTGTAATAAAGTTTGCTGTAAACGTTCATCAGATCATGAATTTGAACATTATTAATCATAGCATATTCATTTATGATTCACGGGTTTTAATACAAACTAAGTCATCTGACATTACAGGAAAAGACAACCAGCTGATGACTGTGGTTTTCAGTTCAGCTCTGACAACTTTATCAACTTCCTGTCATAGCTGAGAGAAAACCACCTGTATGATCCAAACTGCCTGCAATCATCACTATTACCACAGCACTTCTGCTCACATCTGTAAAGCTTAGTTTGGTTCAAACAAAAGATTCACTACCAGATCAGCAGAAAACTATAATGCATCACTAATGCAACTGGACCAGACTTCTACATTTAGAACTGCTTTTATGAGGCTAAATATAAACAATAGCATCTTATAATAATGAATGAGGATAGTCATAGAACCATATCCACATGTACTGAAACCAACTGCTGGTCATTTGATTCAGGTCATTCATTCATTTTCATTTCATTCATTCTTTCATTTATTTGTTTTAAGCAAGAAAACAACAAAAGAAATGCACTTTGGTGGAGCAAATATACCAATAAATAAAGAAAATCAAGATGATATAACACGAAATAAAACTATCAAATCCCACTCCCTTTTTTCATTACACAACGTACACATAACGTTTTGCTTCCTTAATGATAAAGTTACATCTGCTTGAATACTAATAATTTAAATACCAATAGGAGGTCAACATCTGAATAATAATAATAAAAAAAAACCACACAGATCTTGATGAGACTTGGTAGAAAGAAAAATGAAGCTGTACGATCTTCAAATTAAAATGAGGCTTGGGTGGGTAAACATAGAACATTGTAAAGACAACAAGAGGCGTGTCAGCTTCTTTTGATATTTACCTCAGAGATGTGGACAAACAACTTATAGCTGCTCCTCCCAATAAATAATAAATGGGGTTATGTGCAGATGAAGGTGATACCATCCCTTGGAGTGTTCAGCAAAGACACTACAGTAACTTAATAGTAGGATATGTTCAAACTAAGGACGTGAGAAAAAACTGACACCAACAGTTGTGCTAGTGCAGGAGTGTCAAACTCATATTATATCAGCTAAATTTGATCTGAAGTGGGCTGAACCAATAAAAAAATTACATAATGTATAAATCATGTCAACTCTAAACATTTCTCTCTGTTTTAGAGCAAAAACAGGAAAATGTCATTATGAATATTAGGCTTTAGTTTCACATTTACACACATATATATATATATATATATTCTAACTTATCGATCACAGTGGATCTACACAGATGCAAAAATATTTAGTAATAGGTGGAATATTATTACATTTGTACTTACTCTCTTAAGACATTTCCAATTTTTCATATTTGTTCTGATTGAGATTTTTCTGTGAAATTATACTTTTAGTGTCACTAAATTAAAAAAAAAATCTATTTACAAAGATAGTAAAAAACAAACAAACTTGTGAATATTTATAGTTTATTATGAGATTGAATTGGTCTGAATGTGAACCATGAACCAAAATTATTTGTATTTTAGTGTAATTTTTGCATTTCATAAATTCATCCAAAGGGCCGGACTGGACTCTTAGGTGGGCCGGATTTAGCCCTCGGGCCACATGTTTGACACCTCTGTCATCTTGTCAAATTACAAATACATCATTATCTCTCTTTCTCTTTGTGTGTGCACGCACACAGAATTGAAGCCCAGTCTCCTGGAGGAAAGGTTACGTCTGGAACCACAGGACCATCATCACAGCTGAAGGACTGTTACAATAAGGAGCTACTCAGGAGGTCAGAGGTCACAGGACCACCCCCACACTGCATCAACTGAAGCTTTACCTCAGGGGTGCCCAAATCCAGTCCTCAAGGGCCGGTATCCTGCCTGTTTTAGATGTGTCCCTCTTCCACCACACCTGGTTCAATGAATGATTGAATTGAATTGAATTGAACTTAATTTAATTTAATTTAATTTAATTTAATTTAATTTAATTTAATTTAATTTAATTTAATTTAATTTAATTTAATTTAATTGAATTTAATTGAATTGAATTGAATTGAATTTAATTTAATTTAATTTAATTTAATTTAATTTAATTTAATTTAATGCCTTTAGTGTCATTGCATATAAAATACAATGAAAGTGAATGCTGCTCCAGTAAAGTGCTTCAGTCACACAAGCATTTCATTACACACATCACACTTAGTAATATAATAAATATAATAAATACAATCGTAACAATGTTAAAAAGATATAACTAAAAATACTAAAATACAAAATGCAGCAATACAAATGATCAGCTCATCATAAAGCTCAGGGGAAGTCTGATCATGATGTAATGGCTTCCAGGTGTGATGGAAGAGGGAAATATCTAAAACATGCAGGATACTGGCCCTCAAGGACACCCCTGCTTTACCTGAATGGGTGCATAACAGGGAAGTCCTTCCTGTTATTCAAGGTCGTGGCTTCAAATCCAACCTGGACTAAAATGCTTGATGTTTTATTAAAGGCTTAAAACATGACTAGAAAAATGTAGATGCACTGAAATAATGACCGAGATCATTTTGAACCAGATTTGATGATGGTCCAAAATGACCCCTTTTGGAGCACATACCTTACCATTTGAACACCAGGGGGCACAGATGAATGTTGGAGAAAAAAAAGCTCAAAACACCTTGAAACACTCCTAGAAACATCTAAATGGATATACATAAAGATTTAAGCATTTTTAACCACATTTGATAAGACTGATGATAACACTACATAACACTGCTCATCACCATGGCAACAGTGCTCCTGGCACTATGAAACACCTGCAGACAATTAAGACTGTGGGCGGGGCTTGAACATGATTGACACACTAACAGATCTGCTTCTTTTTCAGTGGTTTTAAAACTACCCTAGCTCGCTTATTTTTCACAGTACAGGAAAAATAAATATATCTACTTATTCCTCAGAACCTCCTACCACTCATGATTAACTTTGTTTTCACCAATTATTTCGAGTTTTCCTAAAAATCACAGGAGTTAAGAGGCATGGTTTAACATTCAGACAGGCTTTACTGTAAGTCACTTATGTGTTTCTTCAGTGTTTGTCATTTATGGAGTCATAAAGATAGGGGTAACATAAGTGATCTATACTACTTTTTTTATTGCCAGTAAATATGCTACATTTC